>CAUYTI010090442.1:0-14332 GCA_963575145.1 Galago senegalensis
TACGCCGCTCTTCTTTGGAGAAATTTCTATTCAAGTCCCTTGCCCATCCGGAGATGGGATCACTCGTTTTCTTCTTGCTAATATGTTTAAGTTCTCTATGGATTCTGGTTATTAAACCTTTGTCGGAGATATAACCTGCAAAAATCTTCTCCCATTCTGATGGCTGTCTGCTTGCCTTACTTACTGTGTTCTTGGCTGTGCAGAAGCTCTTTAGTTTGATTAGGTCCCAATAGTGTATTTTTGATGATGCTTCAATTGCCCGTGGTGAAGTTAGGTGTGTTTCTTGGATACAACAGGTATTGTGTTTGAGCTTTTGTTTCCAGAAACCTAGCCTGTGCCTTTTTAGAGGCGGATAAAAGCCATTCACATTTATTGAGAGAATTGATAGGTGGTGTACAGTTTTGTTCATCTAGTTTTGTTTAGGTCCAGTGCTTAGTTTTATCCCTTGCACCACTGTGGAAGCTAGGCTTTTTTCTTTAATTTCTGGGTGTGTTTACTTTGGTGATGGACCATCATGCTGATTAGTATGAAGAATGGTTTGAGTACTTCCAGTAGACCTGGTCTAGTTGTGACAAATTTCCTCAATATTTGAATGTCAGTAAAATACTTGATTTCTCCATCACAAGTGAAACTCATTTTAGCAGAATGCAGAATCCTGGGCTAGAAATTATTTTGTTTAAGAAAGTTAAAGGCCAATGACCACCCTCTTTTTGCTTGAAAAGTTTCAGCTGAAAGGTCTGCCATGATCCTGGTATTTTTCCCTTTGTAGGTAAGACTTTTCTTACTCTTTTCTGCTTGCAATATTTTCTCTTTCATATCACCTTAGACAAAATTAATTAGAATGTGTGTAGGAGATGCTTTGTTTTGATGGAGGGGTTCTGAAACTATCTACTATCTGAAAGTTTCTGTCTCTCACAATGTTTAGGAACTTCTCCACCATGAAGTCTTGATGTAGAGAATCAGTGCTGTTAGGGCCATTATCAAATCCTTTAGCAATCTCTGTAATTTCAATGTTTGATCCTGTGGCATAATCCCATAACTTTTAGGAAATATCCTTTGTTTATTCTTTTTTCTGTATCTTTGAAAAATTGATTTAGTTCAAAAGTCTTGTCTTTCATTTCTGAATTACCTTCTTCTTCGTACTGTATTCTCTTGCCGAGGCTGTGTTTTGAAGCTCCTTGAATGCCTCCTTCAATTCCTTAAGCTCTGTTATATCTTTTCTAATTATTTCCATATCCTTGGTAACTTCATCGTTAATTGGACCAATTTCTTGAGACAATTATTGGATCTTTTTGTTTTCTTTTTCCATCTTCTTCTCAATTCCATCCATCTTATTTGCCATTCATATTCTGAATTCTATTTATGACATTTCAAAAATTTCTCTATTGATAGTGTTTTCTGCTGTATATCCCCTGGAGGAGTTAATCAGCTCTGATTTTTCATGTTGCCAGGATTCTTCTGCTGGTTTCTCTCCATGTGTATTTTCAGCTTATATTTTATATTAAATTTTTTTAGCTGAAATGTTAGGTTGTTTCTAAATAGTTATTGAGAGATAATATAATTGGTGATGCTTGGACTACAGTACCCCAGAGGTCAGTTTGACAACTAAAACTAAAACTCTTGGGCTGAAATTAGTTCTGGAGACCCCAGGATATGGGTTTTACCACCTCTTCACTTCTTACTTTTGAAATGATTTACAGTATATATCTATGGCCCTTACTGCACATAGCTTCTGAAAGATCTTTTGATCTTTTTTTATTTTTTTTGAGACAATGTCTCAAGCTGTCGCCCTGGGTAGAGTGCTGTGGCATCACAGTTCACAGCAACCTCAAACTCTTGGGCTTAAGCAATTCTCTTGCCTCAGCCTCCTAAATAGCTGGGACTACAGGAGCCCACCACAATGCCTGGGTATTTTTCTTGTTGCAGTTGTTGTTGTTGTTTAGCTGGCCCGGGCTGTGTTTGAACCCGCCAGCCTCAGTGTATGTGGCTGGCACCCTATTCACTGAGCTATGGGCACCACCCTCAAAGCTCACTTTTGAGGCTGCAGCTTAAGATTATCAGAGATCTAACCTAATTATCTGCAAGTTGGATGGTTTAGCACTTGGACCGTACTACCAGATGCTCCTATGCAAGGGATAACTCTCAGTTAGCTTGCCAACAAGTTTCTATTCTATTATCAGCCCACTATCAACCTAGTTTAAAAGAGCTTTGTACTTTTCAAAAGTCCTTGCTATAAAAGATTGAATCACCTCAGTTCACCACCCCCCCCCCAACAAATAGGGTGAGAAATTCTCCGGCCATCCAACTGCACACACCCAAATTTCTGTCCTGCCACAACACAAACACCCCTTATGCAAATAAATTCAAAGCACCAGATTTTTCACTGGAATCCTGGCTACACCTGACTGGATAAACTGTAATCCTTGCTGGCATCTGGGAGAAGGAAACAAGGTATAGCATCTGCTTCCTAGACCTTCCTAGGGCAGGTTTCACTGAAGGTAGGCCTGTCTCTCTCCAAGTTAGTAGGGGGAGCTGGGCCAAACCTACAAGGAGTTACACCAAAAACAGACACTGAACAGAGCCACTCCAGAGGGTAGCAAAAGGGTCATTCTAGAATAAAGTACACCCAGGAGGGACCCTGGTCCACAGAAGTGAGTGTAGCCAAGGCACAATTTTCTCTGTCAGTAAGGGGACAGAGCACACTCAATTCACCAGAACATACAATGCAAAGGAGCCTCAGAGATCCTGCCAGGCACATTAGGAGAACAGGACCTGCCTCCTTTCCTCCATGGCCAATCAAGGATCTGGCTGATTGCAGTGAAGGAGAAAGTGGCCTCTATGATCCTTGGTTCCACCAGGGTCCTTATCAGAAATCCTTCAAATTTCCAGTGCCTGGATGTGGGGCAGACTCTTCAGATGACCTGCTCCAGCAGGGCTAGCATTCTAATTGCTAGAGCACCAGGAGACTGGCCAATGCAGGGGGAAGGCTGTTGAGTAACCAAAGGGAAAGGAGAGGATTGGCTGTGGGCACAGGTGGCCAAGACAATGTTTGCTCACTTTTCTATCAGGCAGGATAGGGATCTAGAGGGTAGATATTTCTAAGTGCAATAAAACTGGGGTTTTGTGGTTCTCTCTAGTGGGGAGAAAAATCCTGTGTTTGCTGCTCTGGGGAGAGCCTATGGAAAGCCCCTAGGAGGGGGAGGAGGCTTTATCCGTTTTACCCCTATGTTCAGTACCAGGCTCCTTCAGTTCCTTTACTCTGTGGTGGTTCTCTGTTCTCCCCTTCCTCTTTCACATTTTCTTTCCTCTCCATGATGTTGAGCAACTTCATTTCTTCTCCTTGCATTCCACAACTCAACTTCAACTGCTATGAGTTTACTTGAATCTAATTTTTCTCCTTCTGGACTGGAGCCACTGGCAAAAGCTATCGCTAGTCGACCATCTTGCCACTGAATCCCCCATAGTAGAATATTAAAGTAAATAACTTATCTCTCTATTTTTGGTCACAATTTTTATTATGTTGCCTTTATTGGAGATTATCCATAAGGTTGTATATTCATTAATATAAAACATAGATGATTAAATATACCCTTCTTAACCTCTAACACAATTCCCTTTAAGCATATGAAACTCCCAGATTTTACTGAGTTTTATCTATTCACAGATTTATATGTTAATGCCTTAAAGTGTGTTTTACACATTTGAGTGTAATAAAGTCATCTATAAGTTGAATAAGTTAAGTATAAAATCAGAATGAGAACAAGTATTTTGCCTATTAAGGTACTATTTGGGGTATAAGTAAAATTGTAAGCATGATTAATCTAGTCATTATGAAACTAGAATGAGAATGAACACATAAAAGTCAACCATCTATAGGAGGAACAACAACAACAGCAAGGAACAAGACAAGCAAAATAGACATTCCTGCAAACCAGATATCTAGCCTCAGGCACAGTGTTGCTTAAAGTGGTAGAAAATGAAGCTACTGGGTGTTTGAAGGTACCTACTAATGTGAGAGAACTTGGATATGTACAACTATAGCTTTCCGTCTGTGAATTTCAAGTCTATTTGAATTAGTAAACAAGGATGAGGCTCCCTTAAATTCTTAGCTTGATGTAGGAGATGCCAACATCCGAGCAAGGTGATCTGCAGCTGAGGCGTGGACCTCCGGGCCATTCTTCCACAGGAGTTCCTTGTGGGAGGAGCCCGTGCCCTCAGCAAGCAGTCATTGTTAATTACTCCCCTCACCTGTATGATTCCCTTTCAATAAAAGGCTGGTGCGGAGGTTACTCAGGGCTACTCGGAGAGTAAGGGCTAGCCCGCCTTCCACAAGCTTGTACTTCTAATCCGCTTCTCGCCTGGTTCCTTCCTGCACTAACTGAGACCAGGGCCACAGGAGCCTGGCTGGTCGTGACAGCTTGACATCATTTCCAAGATTCATCTTTGATCTGTTAATAACTCATATTCTGAACTCCAGAACCTCTTCTCATATGATTGTGGATTAAATATATGTTATGATTAAATATATGTTCAGAAACCAAAGGAACATGAATTCTAAAATTTAGCTTTGATGTGTACATACATACATTTCACAAATGTTGAATCCTCATCCATCTCTCTATGTAGAGTGGAGGAGGACTCTTACACTTTTGGAATGTATAACATTTTCCTGATGTTAAATATGTATTTTCTATTTTCGAGTTGAAAAAAAGCCCTATGACAGCAATTAAAAAGAATAATTATATATATTATTATTTTCACTATGGCCTGAGGGCATATTTTTAATGATTTCTATTCTTTTTAAAATTGTTCCTGTGTATTTTATAACCTACAATGTGGCCTACCTTGGTGAAGGTTCCATGTGAATTGGAAAAGAATGTGCACTTTGCTGTTGGAGGGAGTATTCTATAACTGTCAATTAGATCAAGTTCACTAATAGTTCTGTTTAGATCTTCTTTGTTTTCATTATTATTATTATATGATTATTATTTTACCTGCTTTGCCTATCAATTATTGGCAAGGTCAAATATTGAATTCTCTTACAGTAATAATGAATTTGTTTTTTTCTTATTTCAGCACTACATATTTTTGTCTGATATACTTTGATGCTCTGTTTGTTAGGTGCATTTACATTTTTGATTGCTAAATTTCATTGGAAAATAATCCTTCATCATTATGTAATGTCTTCTTTATTCCTGATAACATTCTTGGTATGAAGTCTGCTTTATCTGAAATTAATAAACCTATGTCAGTTTTATTTTTATTAGTATTTAAACTTCATATAGCTTTTTCCATTCTGTTACTCTTAATATATATGAATCTTTATATATAAAATAAATTTTTTAAACCACTTTTATAATCACTATCTTGTATGTATGTAAGTACTTAAATTGATTATTCATATAATTAGATTGATATCTACCATGTTTGTAATGATTTTTTAATAAATGCATTTGTTAATTTGTTTTTTTTCTTTTATTAGGTCATCTGCAGTTCAAATTGAACATTTTATGATTCTGGTTTATCAACTGTTTTAGACTATTTTATATACATATTTAAAAATGTTAATTCATTTTTGTAGAGTTTACCATATATATTTGGAGTATAATTCCAAGTGACACTTTCCTATATCATGTGTACTTCAGGTAACATAAAATCATATTCTCAGTTCCACCCATGATGATATTGTTCTCATTTATTTTATACATATAATAATCTAATACATGTTTTATTATTTCACATTAAACAAACTTTGCTTTTGGATTAATAAAGAATAAGAGAAGAAAATATTGTATTTTATTTTTGCTTTTTCTCTTTTATCTACTGCATCCAAGGTTATAAGTTATAATGCTTTTTCTTCTGCATAAAGACTATTTAACATTTCCTGGAAGATGGGTACTTTTGGCAATGAATTTCCTCAGTTTTTTTTCTGAGAAAATCTATCTGTTATTTATTTTTGATGAATAATTTTATTGCATATAGAAGTATAAGTTTATGTTTTTTTCTTTTAACTCTCTTCCTTACCTTTATGTTTTTGTTTTTGTTTTTTGAGACAGAGCCTCAAGCTGTCTTCCTGAGTAGAATGTCATGGCATCACAGCTCACAGCAACCTCCAACTCCTGGGCTGGAGCGATTCTCCTGCCTCCGCCTCCCAAGTAGCTGGGACTACAGGTGCCCACCACAATGCCAGGCTATTTTTTGGTTGCAGCTGTCATTGTTGTTTGGCAGGCCCAGGCTGGATTCAAACCCGCCAGCTCAGGTGTATGTGGCTGGTGCCTTAGCCACTTGAGCCACAGGTGCCTGAGCCACATTTATGATTTTTGATGAGAAGTCTGCTATAGCAATTTTTATCTATTCCTTAATTTCTAAGGTGCTACCTTTTTCTCTGGCTTGTTTTAAAATGTTCTTACTATCTTTGGTTCTTTGCTTTAAAAATCACTATTTTAGAGAAGTTCCTGTGGCTCAAGGAGTAAGGCACTAGCCCCAGATCCCTGAGGTGGTGGGTTCAAATCTGGCCCTAGGTAAAAGAAAAAAAGACTATTTTAGGTATTTTTATTCCCTGATATTTTGTTTTGTTTTATTTTACTTTCGTGTTTAATATTGTTTAGTAATTTCTGTGTTTTCTGAATCTGTGGGTCAGTGAGATTTTGTCAGTCATTAATTTGGAAAGGTGTTGGCCACTATTCTTTTTATTTACTTTTATTTTTAATAGCTATTTTGAAATACAATTAATTATATATATATAATTAATATATAATTTACCTATTAAAAGTTTATAATATAGTCACTGATATGTTCAGTCATCATCAAAGTCAATGTTAGAACAGTCTTTACAATTCAAAAAGAAATTCTTTGCCCTTTATTTGTTACTCCCTATGCTATCCACTATTCCTCATAATCCAAAGAAACACTATCTATTTTTATTTCTGTAGATTTCTATTACTACTTCAAATTATGACATTACTATTTCTTCTGCATATTTTCTTTCTTTTCTCCTTATTTTATTTCAATTATTTTTATTTTATGTACTTTTTCACTTGTTCTACTCTGTGTATATCTTTTCCACTTTTTGCTTGTTTGTTTTTCTTTTTGTTCAGTTTGGGAAGTTGCTATTGACACATTTTTAAGATCACAGATTCTTTCTCAAGCCATGCCAAGAAATACTGACATACTTAGCAAAAGATTCTATATTTTTATTACAGTATTCATTTGAATTTCCTTTTTTTTTTGATGTTTTCAATTCTCTGCTATATTACCCATCTGTTCATGCATGCTCTCTATTTTTCCCTTACAGCTTGTAACATATTAATCATAACAGTAGAAACTCCATATTTGATCACCTCTCTCTCTACATTGACAAGGTCTTTAATTTGACCTAATTTTCATAAATTGTACATGCATCACATGTAAATATCAGTACAGTAGACCTAGTTCCTTATGTTGATCACCTTTGTGTGTTGAACAGTTTTCTATAGTTCATTGGATGGTTAACTTATAGAGTAGCAGTCTTCAACCTGGGGGTCACAACCCACAGGAACTGCATTAAAGGGCCGTGGCATTAGGAAGGTTGAGAACCACTGTTATAGAGGAACTACTCTAGGTATTTTAAGTTCTCTAACTCACAATCTAAAATCTGTGGCATATCTGTTTCAGTTCTGATGCTTTACTTTTCTGTTCACATTTTTTTCTTGCCTAGTGTGAGTCTTTATGTTGATTTGGCTAGGAGTTAAACTATGTTTACTCTAGCCATAGAAATAAGAGGCTTCAAATTCCTTCACTGTCCTTGTTTTTATTCCCCTTCTTGACTCTATTCCCTTAAATATGCTTTATTAATAATAGTCTATGCTTTGTGGTACTTTCAAATATAATGCTGAGAATAATATAATGTTAGACAGTAACTGTTTAAATCTCTGCACTAAGAGGTTATGCTGCATGGATGTTAGCAGTATAATACTTTGTCCCTAAAATGGCCTCAGATCCATTAAAATATCTGCCTGTGAAAACTTGCACTACCAGAATTCACTTTTTTTTTTAATTTTTTAATTTTTTTTTGTTTTTTTATTTTTTTATTTTTTTTCAGAATTCACTTTTTGTTCCAGGCAACAATCGATGATAGGCCTCTGACCTCCTGTCTTAATCTGTTTTCTATTTCTATAACAATTGGATAATGTTTAAAGAAAACAAATTCAAATTATTTAGCTTATGGTTCTGGAGGCTGAGGAGTCCCATTGTCATCTGACCAGAGTCATTCCACGGCAAATAGGTGAAAGGGCAAGAGAGATCATGCAAGAGAGAGCTTGCTTTTATAATAAAGTTACTCCTGAGATAACTAAGTCATTCTTGTGATAAGGACATTAATTCATTTACAAGAGTAGAATCTTCATGACTCAATCATCTCTCAAAGTCTCTAGCTATCCACAATGGCTCAATTATCAACCAAGTTTCCAACTCATAACATTTTGGGAAACACATTTAAACCACAGTTCTTGGCTTCTGGCACCCCAAATTTATATTTTTTATTTTTACATGCAAAATATATTTATTACATCCCAGTAGTCCCAAAAGTCTTGTTCCAGCATCACCACAAAAGTCTGAAGTCCAAAATCCTATTTAAACTAATTATGAGTGACACTCAAGGCATATTTCATTCCAAGGCAAGTTTCTCCATCCATGGTGCTGTGAAATCAAAACTATCTACTTCCAAAATATGACAAAGAGATGGCACAGGATAGACATTGACATTCCAATTTCAAAAAGGGGACAAGCAAGGAAAGAGTAATTCTTTGTCCCAAGAAAGTCCAAAACAAAACAGGGAGGATAACAATAAGGTTTTAAGCTGGAAAAGAATCCTCTTCGACTCCATCTCTCACATGTTTGGTCTCTCACACCAATGTGGACATGGACCTCCAATTCCCAAGGCCTCCAAGCATCACAGCTTTGTTGAGCTCAGTCCAGGCAATATCCCTCACAGGTTAGAGTCTCATGCCTCAATTCTTCCACTTGGTTTTACTGCTCTGTGATCATGGAGGCTGTCTCAATCCCATAGCCTAGACATTACCTTCTTGGGGACTGTTTGCACCTGTTCTACCCTTTGAACAAATTTCTGCCTGGACATTCAGGTAGTCTGCAGCACTCTTTGAAATCTAGATGGAGATAGCCATGGGTCAACAGCTATTGCATTCCAGAGCCTTACAGACTTAACACTATGTAGATAAGACCAAACTTTACTACCTGGACCTTCCAGATAGCAACACAGCCATGTCTTGATCCATTTGAGCCACAAAAGGTGCTGCTAAGGGGGAACTGTAGTGGAATGAGGGAAGCAGAGATTCAGAGAAAGCATACTTTGCCCAACCCCTGAGACTACTCTTGTCTATCAGAGCACTGGTCCTAAGATGGAAGTGTCTTCAGAGATTTCCCCCCATTGTCTTGGTGAATAGTATCAGCATGTGGCTTCTGTTTCTCCATAGTAATCTCTTTAGCAAACAGTCACTTGATCATACCTTTATAAACAAGTATTCTCTCTCAAACATGCTTTATTACTCTTTGTGTAGCCATCCTCTGTTATTTCCATATATTTCTGTTCTGCCTCTTTTATCTTAAGTTCTATTTCTAAGTCATTTATTTGCTCTTACATCTCACTGCAGTGGCCAAATGTAACCATGGAGCACCCTGAATGCTTTGCTTCTTAGTTATTTCTGCTACCAAATATTCTAGTCCATCATACTTAAATTCAGCTTTCTATAAAGTAGAAATGAACAAGAACACAGTTCAGCCAAGTTCTCTGATACTGTCTAATGAATATGGTCTGTATTCCAGTTTCTAATTCCACAGTTCTGAGACTTCATCTGATTCACCTTACTCTCTAGTAAGTTTCCACCAACCTTATGATCATGTCCATTTAAGAAATCTCTAAGAAAATTAAGATATTACCTATATCTCTTTTCTTCTGATACTCCACCAGAATTTCTCTTAATACTCTGTTCATGGCAATACAGGCCCTCTTTAGGCTGCTGTCTAAAACTCTTCCAGCCTCTACCCAAAACACAGTTCCAAAGCCACTTCTACATTTGTAAGCATTTGTGAAACTAACAACCCCATTTATTATTTGGTATTAATAATAAATTAATTTATTTTAATTTTCTGTATTAATTTTCTGTCTTAGTTTATTTTATCTTTCCATGAAAGAATATGACAAACTAGGTTATTTATAAAGGTAAAGTTTTTAGGCTTATGGTTCTACAATTTTGGAAGGCTAGGAGCATGGTCCTGTTTCTGGGGATGGCCATCCCATGGCAGACAGATGTTAAGGGCAAGAGAACATGTGTAAGAGAGATATTGTTTTATTAAAAATAAAAAAGGCTACTCCTTCAATAACTAACCTACTTCGTTGATAATTAACTCATTCCTGAGATAACAGCATCATTCATTCTTGAAAGTGGAGGCCTTATGCCCCAAGAACATCCCAAAGGTTCTGTCTTTCAACTTTGTAGCAATGACAGTTAAATTTCCAATATTTAAACTTTTAGGGGAATTAATCAAACCATAGAATCTCCCTTTCTCTAAGAACTTATGGTTTAAGTCTTAAAAAGTTCTTGCCAGTGTCAGTACATATTGCTTAGAATACAGAATCATCTTTCTCAAAGATCTGAGAGTCACTCCTTTGAATTGTGATAATTAAAAAAATAAAGACTCTGGCTACCAGTCTCTATGAAAGGATAGAATCTTAATTTCCATAACTTCCATTTGCCAAATAAAGTTGGTCTAATCAAATATACACCAACAGATCTCTTTTCTTACTGTACAGAAAACCTCTTGCCACTTTCTCTCATTCCCCCTTTAGAATTGGCATAGCTCTGTATAAATCAGAATAAAATTAACTCTTTTCCCTATTGCTGGTACTTAATTAATATAATCTATTTTCACCATTCTGACTAATGTATGGTTGTTGTGGCATGGCAAAGGAAAAATACTCATTGAAGATTTATTTCAATTAATCAATGGAAAATAGGAATCAAATTGAAAAAAGATGTTTTTCTTTCTTAAAACAGAGTTTAAAACTTTTTTCCTCAGGTGTCAATTAGAACATAGCACACTTCCTTTGATAATATCATTTTTTATGCAGAAGCCAAAAGATAGTAATGTCAAATTATTTGAATTATTATAAGACTGTGGCAATAACATCTCTGAAGCAATACATACACTTTACTAGCTTAAAGGAATTTTCATGGGTGCCTAGTAGCTGTTATTGTCCTCCTGCAAAGAAATTCATTGATCTTTCTCAGTGTTTTATTTCCAGCTGCTTGAAACTTTCCACAAATACTTTTCTGTTTCAGGGTTTCTGTTTTCAGATGATATTGCTTTCTACCCTATATTCCCAAGTTTCTTTTGTAGACATTTGATCATTTCTTGTCCTATATGTCTTGACATGTATTACATATGAGGAAAATTAACTAGAATCACTACCATCCAAATATATTGCAATAGTTGTGTCACAGTGTATTTTGGTTATGATCCTTTTACAAGAGGCTACAGAGACATAACCAAAAAAAAAAAATGTATCCATTTGGAACAGATCCAGCATAATTTTAAGAAATGCATTCTTTTCTTCAGGTATAAAATAGGTAAGAAATTTTTCTTATAGGTGAATCATTTAATAGAAAATGTTTCTTGAGTCATTCAATTATACTGACAATCATATTCAATGATGATCTTGTTTGTATTGATTTATTTCCCCTGGAAGGATCTGAATTCTTTCTGAATGAAGATCTGTGTTTCTGAATGCTAACTCTCCATTCTACTGCTTTGTATAGTCCTTGAAAGTGATGTTTTAGCTCCTATCAGACCCAGTTAGGTTTATCCAGGCTAGAATCCAGGTTTGTTTCTATTTACTCAGCGATTATAATTTTGTATTCTTTTTGATATTATTCAGAGAGTTCTTTATAATCTCTCTTTTGAATGTAAATTTCACTATTTTCTTTTATCATTTGAAATGCATTCTATACTACAAACTGAATAATTAATTCTCCATACCCCAAAAGGTGATCTAAGTAACACATGAAAAGTCCCTATCACTAGATTATTTTTCTTTAAGTATAACTCATAAAATATCCACAATAATAGATTTTCATTAATATTTGGTAAAAGTATTTAATTTGTTTCCCAGTAAAGTGATGTTCAATTTATTAAAAAGATAAATAAAAATAAATAAAAACAACTACAAATCATTTTTAATAGTAATCTAACCAGTGAAAATGACTAAGTGGAATAATATTAAGCTTTTTTAAATTATTTTTTTAAAGAATTCTCCTTTCTTGAATCCAGAGAGATAGAATTCAGAACCAAATATGGATAGAGTAAGTTAGGAACTCAATATAGGGACTACCCAAGGTAGTATTATAACCCTGAGTTTCTCTCACAGATGTTTTCAAGTCACTGATATGTTATTATTAAAGCAGTACTGTAATCAGTTTGAGCTGTGTTAACAAAATTCTGACAACTGGGTAATTTATAAAGTACAGGAATTTATGTCTCACTGTTCTGGGGCTTGGAGTCCAAGGATAAAAGTGTTAGTAGTTTCAATCCCAAGTAACACCCCCTTTTCCACTTCCAGGATGACACCCTGTTGCTGCATCCTCCTGAGAGTATACGTGGTGTGTCCTTGCATGTTGGAAGAGAGGAAGGGGAAGAGGCCAAATGCTGTGCAGAACATCTTTTTTAAGGACTTTAATTGCATTGAGGAGGAAGAAGCCTTGTTGACCTGATGACCTTTGAAAGGCCCCACCTCTTAATAATATCATGTTCACCATAAAGTTTCAACACACAAATTTTGGAAGAGGTACATTCAAACCATAACAAGGAATAAGAAAATTTACTGATCTCCAAGTCCTTTTATAAGAATTATCAATGAAATAATATGAAATGTTAATAATATTTCAATAGATGTGAGCCCTAGGACATTATTTTTTTTTTTTTTTTTTTGCAGTTTTTGGCTGGGGCTGGTTTTGAACCCGCCACCTCCGGTATATAGGGCCAGTGCCTTATTCCTTTGAGCCACAGGCATTGCCCAAGCCCTAGGAAATTCTGAGTTTGATAACAGGTCATAGGAGTTAGGAATGTTTGCCCCCCAATATATTATTCATATTGTTATAATATGCCTATTTGTGCTAATGTAGAGTTATTCCCAAGGAGAAGGATCACAAAATGCTCATATTTTACTTCATTATATTTCGGCATTCAATAGAAAATTGATTTTGGAAAAGACATTTAAAAAAAAAAACCTTTCCTTCAAATCTTCATAGTTCACATTAAATCCTAAATAGTGACAGGCTGACATGTGCCGAATCCATACACTCCTATTGGTAGCATAATTTCCTCTGCAATGTGAAGCTGATAATCACCAAGTAAGCCATCAACTTTGTTTTATGTTTCCTTCATTCAGAGTATAGGAGGTGAATTAGAAAGCTGATGCTCCATCTTCTATAAATACATTAATTTTACAAGTTTAACTCCCAGAAATATTTTTTAGTTATGACATGAGTAGTGTCACCAAACATCAACTCTTCCATTTATAATTTAAATATAAATTTCTATGTATTGTATAAAAAACTTTGGTTTTTGTGATACACCCACACAAAGGATGAAATCATATAAAATGTATGATTTTACATGTATGAGTCCTTATATACGTCCTTTATTTACAATCACATGTTTACCATACACTGTATGTATACACAATAATAGTGAAACTATCGTCATTTTAAACTTCATTTTAAAATTCATTACAATTTATATTTCAAAATTCATTAGTTTTGATCTACTTTTTATAAAAACTTTTTAAGTATTAATGTATACTTTTTCTAAATTTCAAAACATTCAAGGGTTACAAATGTTTTCAATTATATGAATTGCTTTTGTAATGCTCGAGTCATGGCTATGAGTGTGCCCATCACCATGGTGTTCATTTTACCTTAGGTAGGGTTTTCCTCCCTGTCTTACCGTCTCATTCCTGTTTGATTTCCACTAGTTTTACTTCCCTCTGTGCATATGTATGCACCTCAGTTAGTTCCAATTTAATAGTGAGTACATGTGGTATTTGTTTCTCCATTCTTGAGATACTTCACTTAGGATAATCATCTCCAGTTCCATTCATATTGTTGCAAAATGTATTTTTCATGTTTTTTTAATGACCGATTAGTACTCTGTGGTATATCTATACCACATTTTGTTAATCCACTCATGAATTGATGGGCTTTTGGGTTTACTCCACATGGTTGCACTTGTGAATTGTGCTGTAATAAGCATTGGATGGCAGGTCTAATTTTTTGATAAA
>CAUYTI010090443.1:0-22736 GCA_963575145.1 Galago senegalensis
AATGATTATTTTTATTATTTTTTGTTGTTAAATCATAACTGCATACATCAATGCATTTATGTGGTACAATGTGCTGATTTTATGTATAATTTGAAATGTTTACATCAATGAATGGGACCTCACCTATAGTGTATATTGCAAGGGTACAAGTCAAATCTATTATGAGTAGAGTATAAGTGTCTTAACACAATAATTAAGTAAATGAGGAGAAGGCTATGAAGGTTACTATGCCCTTGTATCATAGTATAATTTGAATTCAGGTAATGTGGAGCACCAGAGGTGCAATCAGTTAGTGCCCGGTACTTATTAGGTAGTGTGATACTGCCAGATTTAATTTTGATTAGGATTGCTTTGGCTATGCAAGGTCTTTTTGGTTCCAACTGAAGTTTAGGTTATTTTTCCCTAGGTTTATAAAATAAGACGTTGGTATTTTAATGCAAATTAGACTGAATCTTTAAGTTACTTTAGGCAATTTGGACATTTTAAGGCTGTTGATTCTGACAATCCATGAGCAAGGGATGTTTTTCCATTTGTGTCATCTATAATTTCTGTCACCCATGTTTTATAGTTCTTGTGGAGATCTTTCACCTTCCTGGTTAAGTATATTTCTAGGTATTTTATTTTATTTGTAGCTATCACAAAAGTTATTAAGTCCTTGATCTGACTCTCAGCTTGACTATTATTAGTATATAGAAATGCTACTGATTTGTGTACATTGATTTTGAAACCCTAAACTTTGGTGAATTTATCTATCTATTCCAAGAGTCTTTTGGTAAAGTCTTTGGGGGTTTCTAAATATAAGATCATATCATCAGCCAAAAGAGATAGTTTGTCCTACTCTTTCCCAATTTATATGTCCTTTATTGCCCTTGCCTGATTGCTCTGGCTAAGGACTTCCACCACTATGTTGAATGGAAGTAGTGGTCATAGTGGTCATGCCTTATGTTTTTCTAGTTCTTAAGGGGAATGCTTTCAACTTTTCCATATGATTCTAGCTGTGAGTTTGTCATAGCTTTTATAATTTTGAGGTATGTTCCTTCTATGCCTAATATGTTCAGAGTTTTTATCATGACAGGGTGCTAGGTTTTATTTAAATCTTATGCATTTTTTGATATGATCATATGGTCTTTGTTTTTACTTCTGTTTATGCAGTGAATCACATTTACTGATGTGTGTATATATTCCCTTATATCCCTGAGATGAAGCCCACTTGATCATGGTGAATTATCTTTTTGATGTATTGTTAAATTTGGCTTACTAGTAGTTTGTTCAGAATTTTTGAATCTATATTCATAAGGGATATTGATTTGTAATTTTCTTTTTGTTGTTGTTGTACCCTTTCCTGGTTTTGGTATCAAGGTGACACTGGCTTAATAGAATGACTTAGGGAGGATACCCTTCTTCTCAATGTTATGGAATAATTTCTGTAGGATGGGTACCAATTCTTCTTTGTAAGTCTGGTAGAATTCAGCTATGAATGGATCTGATCCAGGACGTTTTTTGTTGTTTTTGCTGTTGTGAGTTTTTTTTTTTTATAGGTCTGTTCAGAATTTCTATTTATTTCTGATTTAGCTTGAGAGGTTGTGTGCTTCCAAGAATTTATCTATTTCTTCTAGGTTTTATGATTTTTTGCATAGAGGTTTTTATCATGTTCTTAGACAATATTCTGCATCTACATGGTATCAGCTGTAATGTCTCCTTTTTTATTTCTGCTTAAGGTAATTTGAGTCCTCTCTCTTCTATTTCTGATTTATCTAACTAGTGGCCCATCAATTTTGTTTATCTTTTCAAAAAACTATTATTTCATTGGTCTTTTGTACTGTTTGTATTGGATTCCATTTCACTGAGTTCTACTCTGAACTTTGGTATTTGCCTTCTTTTACCACCTTTGATTTGTTCTTTTTCTAGTTCCTTGAGATGTGGCTTCAATTTGTTAATTTCTGGCTTTTCTGTCTTTTTCATGGAGACATTTAAGGCTGTGAATTTTCCCCTTATGACTACTTTTGCTATATTGATAGCCCAGGAATCATCAGCAGCAGGTGTTCAATTCCTATGATTTTATGTAGAATTGAGTGTTTCTCTTGGAATGTGCTAAAAAAAGAATGATAGTAGTTTGGGGGTAGATTGTTCTGTAAATGTGTTTTAGGTCCCTTTGTTCTAGGGTTTCATTTAAGCCCAATGTTTCTTTATTCATTTCCTGCTTAGTAGTCTATCCAGCTCTGTCAGTGGGGTATTGAAGTCCCCAGCAATTAAATGCTACTGTTTATTTCTTTGCTTAGATTTTTTAGTATTAGCTTTAAGAATCTGAGAGCTCCTATGTTAGATGAATATGTATTTAGTTTATTTGTGGAACTTCTCCCTTTTCCATTATATAATGACTGTGTTTGCCATTTTTATTATTGTTTACTTAAAGTCAATTTTATCTGATATGAGAACGACTATACCCACTCACTTTTGGTTCCCGTTTGCAAGGGATATATTTTTGTATTCCTTCACCTTGAGTCTATGTGAATCTTTGTAAGGTAGATGTATTTCCTGAGGCAGCAAAAATTTGGGTTGTGTTTTCAGAAATGATTTGGCAAAGGAGAGTCATGGGAAGTAGACAAAATATTTCTTTTGTCCTTCGAACTGGGCCAGAATCAAGTGGTGACCCCATCTTAGCATTTTATCTAGAGATGAATCCTCCAGCTTTGAGGTTTTTGCTCTCTCTCATTATGGAAAGGTTTGATTCATGGTAAGTGGAAACTTCTTGGCTATTTCTCAACTCACCCAAGATTGCTAACACATTGATCTGACTTGTTGCACTGTAAGGATGTGTCAGATTTCAAAGTGAAATCAGCTTCCAACCTAAAATCATCTTGATTTGATTTCCTTTTGGCCAAACCTCACATATGAGTTGATATCCATCCCACTTTTAGAGACTGTGGTTTATTCTAGTTTTTTTCCCCTTATTTTTTACAAATAATAAGCTTGAACATGTACATCAGTCACCATTTGAAACTGATTGACCAAATTGAGTAAGAAATAGAATCTCCTCCTTTGTGGAGTTCAGCTAACCTTCAATCACTTGGAAATTAATTGAGTTGTCAGTATTATTTTATAAGATAGAATAAAAATCATTCTTGGCCTTTGGCTAAGATTAAGTATAAGATAGAATAAAAAGATTCCAGTTAATATTATACCTACACATATTCAAGTAAAGTACAATAAGCTTTGTAAAAATATTGCCTAGAAAATATCATTTCTCCTTTTATTTTGTAAATTACTTCTCAGTTGATCAAATTAGTAGTTGAAAAAAACACTCTTTATATAATTGGTGGGAATTTCTGTCTACTTTGCAATAAAAGTAGTAGTTTAGCCTGTCCTCCTGAAGCAGTTATCCTGATTTCATACCTTAATAAAGGAGTAATATTTAGGAGTTCAGAGTCTAGGCTGTATGCTTTTAAGGGCATTCCTGAGCCCATATTTGCTATTCATGAAATTTCTTGAATCTGGGATGAATAAACTGCAAAGCAACTGGTAAGAGACCAAGGAGAATAAACTAACTTTGGCCAGACAGCTCTAAATCTAAATATAATTTACGAATGTCTCTTAGCTTTAGCAAAAGGTTTGGAAATGACTTTTCACACTAACATACTTCCTGACAATATTTAACAATATTTGAGACAATAAATTTATGATTTTCAGTTTTTAATATAAGTATACTCATGAACACTTACTAAAACTTGCAAGCTCTTTTTAGAAATATCAGGACAGTATAAATCTTATAAAGAAGCAGAATATAATTCATTACTCTTCTCTCCTCTCAAAAGCAACCCAAATTAACTTTCTGGCCTCTCTCCTTCAGTAGGATTTTTAAGCATTCCATTGCCTTTTATTTTATCTAGCAGAAATGAAATTAAATGTAAGATTGTGTATCAGGCTATTACTTTTTGTCTTAGATTATCAAAATTGTAGCCATCAATTTAATGATTAGCTATACCATATTGCCTACATTACCTAAATTTATACAAGTTTTTCAAGGCTATGTGATGTTAAGACCTGCAATTGAGATGAGAAGCTAACCAAGTGTAACATAGGAAGGACAGAAGGAATTCGGAGAATTAACCTTGATTCTGTAGAACCCAGGTCATGGAATGGCCGCAGAGAACCACCAAAGAGAAGCTGAGGGTGAAAGAACAAGAGTTTGATGACAAATATTAATGAAAATAGGCAATCACATAATGTACTCTCTGTAGACACATAAGAGACAAATACTTTTTAAAGTCATGAAAATAACGATGTTGAGTCATAAACCATTTCACATTTTCCTTGATGATCTTCTGACTTAGGCAATCTTAACTTACAAAAATAAAAACGTTCCCCCATGGCATACATCCTAGTTTAATTTACAAGTCTTCATACCTAAGAGGTCTGCTGAGAAGTGACATTTAAACTTTCTTTTAAATAAATTTAAAAGGCTGAAGCTAAATACCGGGGCAATAAACTACGATAATTCTCTTCTCCCAGCTAATTACTGGGTTATCCATCCCTTACAGTTTTGTCCCCTCTCTGTCTTCCTTGTCCAATATTGTTTTCAGTATTAAAATGCCAAGGAGCTCATTACTGCCTCTTGTATTTGGTTGTCTTGAGCAAACCATTTGTGCTTTTATATATACCAGATTCTCATTAAACTGGGTCCATGCGTGTGAGCTGTGGAGCCTCTGCCTTTGTTAATAGACCTTGAAAAATGGCTTCAGTAACTAATAAGCATGACCTCTTCAGCCCATAGGGATCTCTTTCATCTCTGTTCTAATAAAACTGACTAACAATTAAATCTTACTGCTAACCTTTATGTGCCTTTGTCATTTATTTTTGGTATACTAATTTCTTTGTCTTTGATGATTAATAGCCTAATAAGGGCAAAGGCCATGCAAACTTTTGTGTGTGTGTTTCCCAGGTACCAACCCAGTGTTTGGCACATATTATATCCGCCATTAATATGGTTTTTGAATGAGCCAACTTCCTTCAGATGGGCATGAGATAGCCACTTATGTGTAACCAATCCTCTCTAGGGCAATTAAAGCAATATTTCAGTGTGTAAAGGTTGTAAATGACCATATCTCAACAGTCCTTGATCTATTAAAGCACAGTGAGCGAAGGGACCACTGCTATTGACCAGGAAAAAAATGAATTAATACAAAATAAGCTTTCCTAAATAAGAAATGTAATATAATGTGTGAGTGTTGACTACCCACAAGGATCGTAATTGGAAGTTATTAGCCAGTGCGGTGACTCATGCCTGTAATTCCAGCACTTGGAGAGGCTGAGCCAGGAGGATCGCTTGAGGCTAGAATTTCAAGACCAGCTTGAACAGCATAGTAGGACCTCATCTCTACAAAATAAATAAATAAATAACAAGAAAATAAATAAAAAATTATTAGCCAGGCAGGGTGGCATGCACCTGTAGTCCCAGATGTTTTGGAAACTTAGGTGAGACAATCAAGTCTGAGGCTGCATTGAGCTATGATGATGCCACTGCACTTCAAACTGTCTCCAAAAGAAAGAAAGAAAAAAATAATAAGTTGTGATGGAGAACACATGTAAGTTATTTGTACGAGAAGTAAATATATGAAAAGTAAAACTTTCTTTGCAAAGAATAGTTCCAACCAATGCTGTTGAACTCTGACTATCCAGAGTATCAACATTAGATGAAGCTCTTAGGGGAAACTGCTTTTGTTCCCCTATTTTTATTTCTCTGGGCTTTTTGAACATTTAATCTTTATTTGTTATCACTCGGGGTCATTAAGACAGAAATCAATTATGACCTGGATTCCTGAGAAATAAATCAAACTTTCTTTGTACCTTCCAGTATAACTTGAAGCAATAATTCAAACTCTTTTTCAAGCCTCTCATATATAATCCAGGTGATTAGATCAGTCTCTTAGAACAGTGAGATAAATATTGCTATATAGACCTGAGAAAATTTTTGACAATAGTCACAATAGTCACATTTTTAATGGGAATAAATATTAATTCAATAGAAATTATTTAATAAATGTTCATCTGAATTCCCAACCATTATGACAGATGATGGAATATTAATCTAGTTTATTTATATATGACAGAGTTCCTCTTTGTCTTTAAGTACACTAGCTGGTGTTTCCTTTGCTGGAAGATCGATGGCATGATTGGACCCAGTTCTTCATCATCACCACCTCCCTGTGTTTATGCCCCTAAACATGTAACTTTATATTTTCCCTCCACTGGCTCAGCAATGTGACACATTGGTAAATGTGACATACGCAGAGAAATGAAAAATACTTTTGCCTTTGTGCTTGCCATTAGGATTGTCTTCTGACACTGCCGTGAGAATAACATGCCCAGGCTAGCCTACCAGAGGGGTAAACACCTGGAGCAGAGCTGATGTCTCAGCCAAGCCACCCAGGAGGGGCCAACAGCAAGTGTACCGCCCTGTGTGTGAGCAGATTGGTCAAGACCTGAAAAACATGTAGCCAACCTACAGAAGTGTAAAACTTACTGTTTTAAGCCACTGTGTGTTGGGGAATTTAGTGACATGGCATTAATATGGCAATATTCACATATAATTGCTTCTTGGTAGTTGTACATTAGAAGCATATGGCCAATGAATGGAAGTCCTTGAATGTGTCCATGACTCTATTCTTAGAGAGTCGTGTCAAATTAAATTTAAAATGCATTGTATTTTTTTTTTTAACAGAATGCTGAGAAAGTTTGAACTGGTATCTTTTGCCCACAACAAACAACCAAGCAAGTACAGAAGAGTACAGCTGGCTTATATATTGAGTTTTCTAGAATCAGGTATTAGTTTTCCAACCAATAATACGGCAGTGGACTTTATGAAATCTGTAGAAAGTGCATTCTTCAGCTGCATAGAATAAAATGAAACAATAAAATTATATTCTGCTCACTTATTCTGCATGTTATCTAGACAGATCCAGTCTGGGGTGGTTCCGCAGTGGCTGAAAGGTCTAGGATGCCCTCACATGCCTGGGGCCCAGCTAGCTGCTATCTCTCTCCAAAAGGTTCTGTATCCCCCAAGTAGGCTATCCTGAGCTTGTTCACAGAGTAGCAAAAGGGTTCCCAGCAGCAAGAGAGAGAAGCCCCAATGAGCAAACACTTTTCAAACCTCTGACTGTATCAAATTTGCTGTTGTCCATTGGCCACAGCAAGTCGCAGGGCCACACCTAGTCAGTACGCGTCTGGCATAGGGTAAAGAGAAGGAGGAGTAGCCACACAAGGGCATTGTTCCAAAGAGCAGAATTATGGCAGCCATTTTGCAAATTATCTGTTTCATATATCATGCTTATACACGTGTCTTCTTGGCAGGGGACCAGAACTATTCTATGCCTATTTCCCCAAGCTATTTAATAAGCCCTCCACCCAATCTGTGGAAGACAATTCCACCCCCTTTTTTTAAATATAGGTTTCTTAGTATTCTGGTGTGGGGAGGACAACTGACAAAGATATGGCTACCATTGCAAAGATAGTTTGTTACTCATAGTTCCTGAGGGAAGGAAGCATGCTGTGCCTTGAAGGCCACACCGGGAAGCTCCACATTCAGGAGGCAGAGGGAATAAGAGAAAATGTGGACAGCGTCCTGCACTGTGGTTTCCACAGGAAGGAACAAGCAAGGCAGTGTAAGCTGGCCTAGCGTTGATTTGTTTAAATAATTTCAGCAGGCTGTGAGGTAGAGGAGCTGTCTGTCTAATTCTCTCGTACCTGACCCTGAGTAATAAGAGCCAGGAGTGTTGGCCTTGAGTATGAAAGCCTGGCCAGTAGGTCGTAGCTATGTGAGCTCTTGCTCTCTCTGGTTGGTTAGTTTGTATATGACATGTACCTTATTGTTCACTATTTCCAGCAGTTAGCCAGCCCTCAGCTAGGCAGTCTCCAGAGTCAGCAAAATCTGGTCTGGGGTGTCCCCACCTGTCAAAGAATCAGAAATGCAGAAAACAAAAAGGTGTGATTAACACAATCCACCTTTCAAAATATTCCTCAGGCAATAATGTGTTACTGCTCTGAGGGAGAAGTTTGGAGAGTCTGAACAATATATTATAAAATCGGGAAGACAGGCCCTGATAATGATGCAATGACCCCAGTGTTCTGAGAATGTTTGTTAAAGGATCTCTTGGTCTCCTGTAAGGTTCATGGCATTAACTTCTTGCTAGACTGCTCTCTCCCCAGGATTTTCTTACAAACGAACAACACTAATATAGGACCTTTTTAGCATTCTGCTGAGTACCCACTCTGAATATATGTGAAAAATATATGGCATGTTCCTCGCATTTGTGGACTATTTTCAGGGGAAGCGATCAGAGAGAAATGGAAGGCAATATGAACTTAATGCACCTTAATACTGATCTACTGGGCACTACGAGATACTAGATACTATGATAGGCACTGGGGGATTCTAGTCAAATGCCATTTACGCTCTTCAGGGGCTCACAGTTTAACCCAAACACAAATCATAGGAAAACAAATGGGTGAGCTACAGAGAGACTCATCTCTCTTGGAACTAGTCGCAAACTGTTTCAGAGGGGAAACTGTCAAGGATGAATCTGACATACAGCTATAGGTAGCACTTTGGGCACAGAGTGTCATGAAGAACTGTAAGTGCTTCCTGTATAAACAGCACCTGTTGTGCAGGTGGAAAAGTGGAGGGAAATTAGTCTAAACAGGAAGTGGGTCATGATTAGGGAGGATCTTGAGTGCTATACTAAAGAACTGGGACCAATGTGTACACAGCCCTATTATGAAATTAATTTATAGCTCTCACATGAAATCTATAACCTAATAACAGCCTAAGAATATGGGGAGGGGGGAATAGGTAGAGGGAAGGTGATTGGAGGGATCACTTCTATGGTTTATCTTACAAGGGTACAAGTGAATCTTTCTAAGAGTAGAATATGAACATCTTAACACAATAACTAAGAAAATGACATGAAGGCTATGTTAACCATTTGATGAAAATATTTCAAATTGTATATGAAAACACCACTCTGTACCCCCAAATTACATTCATGTGCATAGTTATCATTTAATAAAAATAAATAAAATAAAAAGAGAACCAATAGTGTAAAACTAAAAAAAAAAGAAAGCAAGAACTGGGGCTTTACCTCACCAATAGTGAGGAACAATTGATGAATTGTAAGCAGAGAAATAGTACGAACAATCTACATGCTTAAAAGGTCATTCAGGCTCTACTGTAGAGGACTGTAAGTGCTCTGAGGGCAGGAATCCTATCAGTCCATATTCCACCACCTACCAAAGGGCACACAGGATGTATTCATGTGGCTGAGGCCATTGTGCTAATTAAACATCCCATGTGCTCTCTTGTACTTCCCAGTTCCCTTTGCAGTTAGATTGAAGTGGCTATTTCTGACCAATGGCTACAACAGCAGTGACCCAGAGACCATTTGGATATGATGGGTAAAAATAAGAGACAAACCTAGGATGACTCTCTAAATCTTGCTTGGGTGGTTCAGAAATGGTTATAAGGAAAAGTAAGGGAAGCAAGATAATTGGCTCAACTTGGGACATCCTGAGTTCAAGATGACTATGAGATGAAGTTTTAATAGTAATAGAGTTTAACGCTACAAGGTGACACAGGGAGAAATTACTGCAGGCAATCAGAAAGAAAAAGTATTAAAATATGCAGCACTTTATGGGGTCTTCAGGAGTAGATACCATCCATTTTTTCCCAAGACTGAGGAGTTTCCTGGGATGTAGGAGAGACCAACCACACCAATACCAAAATAATCCCAGGCAAACCAGGATGGTTGGGCACCCCACGTTCACTGCACCACACTAACTAGAAACAGTAGCTAGGGGGTATTTCTCCTCTGCTCCCAGAAATTTGGATTAGAGAGATCTGGACTCCTCCAAACTTCTGTATCTCAATCTAGCCCTCAGTTATGTTCACAGTGAATCCCGATTTTCTAGACAAGGCAAGAAAGTATGAATGCTGTAGACCAGTATTATGCCAAAGCCAATTCCTCCTGGCTCACAAAAGTTAATTTTGCTCATTTCTGCCTAACTTTACATTCATTGAATCACTCTGATAGATCAAATGTGGCCATTGTGGGAGAATTTATATGATGGAAATCAGCAAATGCTCTAATTTAGGGCTTTTCTTCCCCATCCGCAACTCTAGAACTGGTTACCAATACATCACTGCTGGAAGCTGAGTTGAAAAGGTTGAAAGACATTATGTCATGGAGAAAGTCCAATGGAGGTGCTGATAGTGCCCACCCTGCACCCGCTCCATCCCTTTTCCTAGCAGCAAACCCATCCCCAGATGCTGGGAGTGCTGGCTGCTAGCAATTCACAACCCCCACTTTTTTCTGAGAACTGTCCTCAGCTGATTGGTGCTCTCCTGGCTGGAAACACCTGGAAAGTACTGTCCTCCACCCAGTGGTGGCCTGTGCCCAATGACAGACTCACAGTGTAGTATCAAAGGTCAGTTCCTTTACCCCAGGGTGGGACACCATTCAACACCAGGTTGAGTGTTTCTGGGGAAAAAATTGAAGGACCTCAGAGAAATGAAGTGAAGCACTCCAGGTCACCATCCACATTCCAGAACTCTTCCTAAAATCAGACTGAGACCAGCCTTGTCCTGCTGTCCCCCTGTCCTGCTTCTCTTATTCCCTGATGTGTTTGCCCTGACAGCCCTTCCATAAACCATGGCCTTAGGGATCCTCACCCTAGATTTGCTTCTAACCCAACACACCCAGTCCAGGAGAATTTCAATGGAATGAACCTGCAACCTCTAGCATCTATTTCACGTGCCAAGAACCAAACTCTTGAGAGAACTTTCTGATTTGTGCATTTACAGTGAGCAAAGAATATCCCCTGGATTCCTGAGCTTACTGGAATGACATGGTGTAATTCTCCCCCAGTTCCTTCTCAGAACTAGTAGAAACCTCGGAAATGCTTTCAAGGAGAGGCTCCAATTTTACATTTTGAACTTTGGATCTGCTTTTATTTAACTAAGTAAAAGAAGGAGAAATTCCAGGGTATTAATATGACATTTAAGGTGGAGAAATTTAGCGGCAGCAGGCAATCCTGTGCAGCGGCCATTTAGGGCTGAATTATACAACTTGTAGCTACTTAACATGCTGAACCATTCCTCTCTGTCTGGAAAAATCATAAAAAGGGGTCCGTCAGCACTCTGAGTCACTGCTAAGAAGCTTATGCGTCCTCACACCTGCATTTAAATGAGTGTTTCTGGGGCAAAAATGAAGGACCTCGGAGAAATGAAATGAAGCATTCTCGCTTCAGAAAACAATATCGGTTTCCATCTGCAGTTGTAAATTAACTGCAGAAATAACCCTTCTAGAATTTAATTGTTAAAAGCAATCACTTTGAACAATATTTTTACTTCATTTTTTTGAATGAGGAAAGATCATAGAACAAAGATTATAATCAAGTGGCAAAACTTGATTAGACCTGACATGTGCTAAGAGCAGTGACTGAGAACAGGGTCTGGTGGCTGGCACCAAGTGTGAATCCTGGGAGTATGCTATGAAGAATTAAATCATGTGTGAGGTGGGATTCAGAACCAGGACTTGTGACTACCTCATCTTCCTTTCCTCAGTTTTACTTCTTGGTAAGGTTTAACTTTCTTAGAGTACAGTGAGTAAATCTTAGGTGAACATCTCGATAAATCAATATGCACACACACACACACACACAGAGAATCATCACTCATAATAAAATAGAGAATTTTTAGCGCCCCAGAAAGCCTCCTCAAACACTTCCCTGACAAAATGCAACCACCTCCTACTGTAGCTGTTCCTGAATTTTCATGTTTCTGTGGAATAATTGTTCCTATGAAGAATGGCAGGAGTATCTAGTCATTCTAGATCTAGTCTTTCTTCTGATTTCAACTCTATCCCATTGGGATTCCAAATAATCATTAGTCTTTTGCTACTTATATACTCAGATGAGCTCACCTGGCGTTACTCTCATTGGTACTCTGCCCAAGCCAAGACCAGGTTCTCGGTGTGATCCTTGTGTCTCTTGCTCACTTTCTGAGGCCATGATGCTTCCAAGACTGCCAGCACTGTGGCTCCTAGGTGCATATTGAGATGCATATCCTGGAAGCAGAGCTAGGTCTTTTCAGATTTCCCTTCCTTGCCAGAGGGAAGGCTCTCTCTCTGTATATCCTTTAGCCAGTGCTGCCAACCATGCTGTCCCAGGAGCTATGGCCTGGTGGCAGGGGCAGGCTCCATTGCTGAGTCACCCGCTTATTGACCCTTAATTATGCACAGCTCAGAAGATGTCAAGTTTGGCTCCTTCTGCTAGAACAGCCTCTGGCACAAATTTTTGAGACGCAATGGGATTGGGAGGAACCACAACCTCAACCTCTTCTTCTGTGTTATGCGGTAAACACATTTTACTCCAATAATACCGAACAGCTTCTAGTTCCTTGTAATGCTGTGTTCCCCTGTTTTATTATTTTTTATTATTTATTTATTTATTTTTTGCAGTTTTTGGCCAGGGCTGGGTTTGAACTTGCCACCTCCGGCATATGGGGCCAGGGCCCGACCCCTTTAAGCCACAGGCGCCGCCCTTATTATTTCTTTATAGAATTATCAAGTTTTTACCTTTGTTGACCTGGATGCTTTTTCTTTCTCCCCTTGAGTTTCAGCTGAGGTGTCATATTCCAGAATCTCACTTTCCGCTGAGTCCCTCTCCTCTGGGTCTCAGGTAGTGCACTTCCCTAGCACACCTTCACGGGCTCCTCACCTGAGGCGCTCCCGGCTCCTTGCCAGCTCCAAGTGTCCAAACGCTATCCAGTTTGTAAATTCAGATTTAGAGGCTACGTCCATGAAATCTTTCCACCTCCTCTAATGAAGCTCACCGCATCCTTCTACAGGAATCTGACAGTTTATTAACACCTTTCAGTGGTTTCCTCATTTTATCATCCCTGATGGCTTATACACACTCCTTCGGAAAACAAACCCTGTCTTCCTCAACATTGGATTCCAGTCTACTCCAGTCTCCAGCTGACAATGAATGCTCCCTGAATGCCCGCATGCACACCTGAATAGATAAGTGAGCTATGTTGATTAATCATGCCAATTAAACTGGGTCAAAGATGTTTTGTTAGACTGGTTCCATCGTCTGACTTTTGGAAAAGCGATGTGACCTATAGAGTTGACACATATTTGATAGCACAATGGAGGAGTCTCAGCCTTAAATGTCCCATTAGCATTTCATTTTCTCCGCTTAGAGTATATGGCTGACTTATTCCAGTCACAGAGCTAAGAAGCTGCCAACTTTGAGATTTTCTCTCTCATTCTTCTGAAACTTCTTCTTCTTTTACTTTTACTGTCTAAAAAAGCATCATCTTTCTGGATCCTATCACCAACCCTAGCCTTTGGCTTTCTTTCCAGGGACATTTTTCACAAAGAAAAAAAATTATTTAGTGAGGGTAGCAGAGTTATCATCAACATGATAAGTAGAGAAAAACAAATTTGCATTTGAAAGCAGAGCCCTTAGCAAAACCAGGTTTGCTGATTACTGTACTGGCTTATATCAGTAGCCTTAGGAAGGCTGACATCCACAGTGAGGGTAACAGCCTGCCATGCTCCTCACTTACAAATGGGAAATACGTCTTGGAATATTAAATTTGCAAATTAAAGAATCTTCTCTTCAGAGTATTTGCAAAATGCATTTTGATGTAAATTAAATTACAGAGAATTTAATATTCCTGTAAGTGTAGACCACAGCCGGTAAATGTAAACACAGTTCTACCCTCACCCCCTCCACACTTTTGTGTTTGAGCTCACAAGTTCAATTCCAAAATCCAGAACTATGGCGTTAAGTCCAAAGCCTGAGCCTCAGAAGCCAGGGCCCTCATTTAAATACACTGTGGAATCTTTTTGAGATTCAGATTCCTAGCCTCAGTTTTTTGTTTGAGGGTGTAGAAGATAAGCTTGTGGTATAAGTTATATAACAATGATTTTTTATTAAATTTGCAGGCCTAAAAATATCTTTTGGCAGATGAAAGTGCTTTTACCCACCAGAAGTGTTATTAAGTTTGTGTAATTGCAGCAACATTTTAAGCACAAAAACTATCTTTTTTTTTTTTTTTTTTTGCTTTTTTGCAGGACTAGTGCCAGAGCTATCAAATATAAAAACCATATAAGAACTTGAAAAGGGAGATGATGTAGGAATCCACTTAGCTTTGAGCGGTGCCAACAGAGAATTCTCCTAAGACTCATACTAAATGAGTTGGATTATTGTTAATTAGTAAAAATTAAAACAATTATCAGTTCATGTACGGCACCGTTCTTAATGCAGTCTGCCTGGGGATGCCCTTAGGAGAGTGTGCGGCCGTTTGACTCTTTGCTGTCTCATATAAAGATATCGTAATGGTCTAAGTGAGGGGGATTCCAACGAGAATATAGACCAGCCTATCCAAAAGTGGCCTCCGTGGCACTCCACAAAGTGGAATACCAGAGAGCAGTGGAGACAGCAGAGCCGTTCCTTAGTGAAGATATCATGAATCTTTCGTTTTTCCTTTCCTATTTTCTATTTTTTGTTTCTATTTAACATTCATCCCTGCAAGTCTTCATAGGAAAGAAATATCACAATTGTGCATTTGGACCCCTTGGGTGTCCCTGTCTTTGTTTGGGCTGCTTCAAAAAAATACCGTAGACTGAGAAAATGTGTTTCCTAACTCATCAGCAATAGAAATTTATTTCTTACAGTTTTGAAGGCTGAGAAGTCTCAGGTCAAGGCACCCGCAGATTCTGTATGTGAGGAGGGCCGACTGTCTTGTCCGTAGACGGAAGGCCATCTTCTCCCTGTGTCCTCACATGCTGGGAACAGTGAGGGATCTCTCAGGTGTCTCTTTTATGAAGGAACTAATCCTATTCATGAAGGGACCTGCCCCTATGACCTAATAGCTCCCAAGAGCCTCACTTTTTTTTTTTATTTTTTGTAAGCATGAAACAAAGTGTATTGAGGAAGAGAAAGATAGGTTTACAGAGTAAGGTGTACAGAGCAAAATACATTTACCACGGGCAGCAAAAGAGCTTCCATTGTTGTGACAAAAGGGAAAAGTGGCCAAGAGCCCCCACTTTCTAATACTGTCGCTGTGGGGCTTAGGGTTTTGGCATATGAATTTTGGATGGGGACATCAACCTTCGGTTCATTGTGGTCCCATTTAAGCTGATGGTTTCAATAAAATAAGTGTAGAGGAAAGGAAGTCTGGACAGAGAACTCCAGGAAGGCCCAGTAGGAGCCTGGAGATCACTGAGCTGAGACATCCTTGAAAACTTCCTTTATTCTGTCCAGAAAGTACCAAGGAAAACCCCACCCTGGGTGCCTAACATGAATTCTGATACAGTACCTTCTGAATTCATTCTGCCTTATTATCAATCTAATAGGTAAATGTAAAATGTACGAGAAATATCAGCTGGGTTAATTTTGCCTACGTTAGTTATGTACAATTACTAAATTTAGTTCATTGGAAGATAAAATTGAGAGTAACATCTTTCCTCTTCAGTCTTTGTTATTTTGTTTTTCTTATTACTATGTCTATTGCTCCTGTGACAAATTACCGCAAACTTAGTGGCTCAAAACAACACAAACTTATTGATTTACAGTTCCCTGAAGGTGCCAGCAGGGTGCTTTCCTCCCTGGCATCCCTAGAGGAAATCTGTTAACCTGGCCTTTTCCAGCTTCTAGAAGCTGCCTCAGTCCTCTGATCATGGAACCCTTCCTTCAACTCGCAAACCAGCAAGGTTGGACCTTGTTCTTCTCATACTGAAATCTCACTGGTTCTTTCTTCTGATTCCTTCGTCCACCCTTAAAGATCCTCTAGTTACTTTGGGCTCACCTGCATAAGCCAGGCTAACCACGCTTCTAGGGCCAGCTGACTGGCATCCTTGATTCCATCGGCAACCTTAACACCCCATTCGCCACGTCATCTAACACAACCTCAGGTTCTAATGGTGAAGACAGAGAGCCCTTTAGGGAACTGTTATTCTACCTACCACTCTGACTTACTGAATATGTTATGATCAACAGAGGGGGGGAAAGTAAATATAAGCATAAAATAAGCCAGTGAAAGAAAACAAGCTCTGTCTGTCCTGCAGCCCTGGAGAGCACGGAGAATTAGAGAGTTTTATTTTTCATTGCAATCATTCTGACAAGATACTAATTTAGAAGATACAGTGAAGGAAAACTGACTTTTTAAGATGAGTTTAAGCTCAATGAACATCCAGATGTGGGTATGGAGAGATGATGTCAGGGGACAGCCCTTGCACCCAGGGCACCTGATGAGACATTATCTTTGGAGACTTTAAACAGACGTAGCTGCACCAGAGAGGCCACGCGAGGATTCCCACTGAAGGAGGATTTGTTTTTAAGCACTTGGCTTGCCCGTCTATGCCGCAGATGGTATGCCCTTCAGGGACGGGTATCAGTACTATGCACAGCTCTTTATTTGGGGATTTTTAGGGGGGGGATGACTGAGAGATACATTTCATTATCTGTAACTTACTGGCCACCCCAAATATCATGGTAACAAAAACTGCTACAGGTTCAGTATCCCCTACTGAAAAGGCTTGGGGTCACAGTTCAGATTTTGAATGTTTGCATGTACATAATGAGGTATCTTGGGGATGGGACCCAAGTCTAAACAGGAAATTTGTTTATGTTTTATATACACCTTATACACATAGGCTGAAAGTAAACTTATACAGTATTTTTAATAATTTCATGCATAAAACAAAGGTCTTGTGCATTGAACCATCAAAAAGCAAAACTATGACTATCTCAGCCACCCATGCGGATAATCTGTGGTTGTTTGGCATCACTGTTATCCCTGACTCTGAATTTATATGCTACTGATAAGCAATCGTTTCTTATACTTATTCACACATAGGTACTTAACGAATAATATGACATGCCATTAATACAATGAAAAAATAATATGTTCAGAGTGCCCAAGCCTCACAGCAGCATCACAGAATACCTGTATCTTATCATTGTTACCCATAGAGGTATCTCCAAACCATTTAGACTTTCTGCACAAAGTCTTTATGCCACAGAGCAGAAAGTAAGCAAGACCTGACCAAACTAAAGAGCTTCTGCACAGCCAAGAACACAGTAAGTAAGGCAAGCAGACAGCCATCAGAATGGGAGAAGATTTTTGCAGGTTATGTCTCCGACAACAAAAGTTTAATAACCAGAATCCATAGAGAACTTAAACGTATTAGCAAGAAGAAACGGTGTGATCCCATCTCAGGGTGGGCAAGGGATTTGAAGAGAAATTTCTCTAAGGAAGATCGGCGCATGGCCTACAGATATATGAAAAAATCTCACCATCTTTAATCATCAGAGAAATGCAAATCAAAACTACTTTGAGACTCCTGATCTTTTAGACAAAGCCTAACTCTTTCAGCCATTTGTCAGCTAAAGAAACTTTTAACCTACCTATAACCTGTAATACCCACCCTACCTCACTCCCCTCGCACTTTGAGATGTCCCTCCCATTCTGGCTGTGCACACTGGGGAAGAAATTCTCATGACCCTGACAAGAGTACAGCCATGTTGAGCCATAGCTAGAGGGAGAAAGCAGGCCAGAAACCAATCTACATACCACAGCAACCCCCTCCCCACATTCCTTTAAATCCTCCTGACCCTGACAAGAGCACAACCATCTTGGAAGTGAGGCATGAGAGTAAAAAGAACTAAAAATTCTGTCCTAGCCACCCTGAATTAGCCAGGTTGCAGGTCTTTGCTATCTGTATGCTCCTCCCTTGACATGCACGGGGCCTAGACTATAACCTTGTAAATTCCCTAGGCTTCTGTTGCCTTTGAGGGCAGGTAGCCCAACCAGTCTCAAGGGCACAGGCGAATCTGACCTTCTCCCTGAGTCCCAGGACCTTGGGGTTATGTCATCCCTCACTCAGTTTTATAACCTTCACATGCACTCTAGCCCTGAAAAGTGGATAAAAGAGAGGCAGGAGATTCGGATTGGCAGGGGCTGGGTTTTTTTGAGACATTAGTCTTCAGAGTTCCCCTTGTTGCAGAATTAAAGCTGCTTCCTCTGATCATCTGGTGCCTGGAGTCTTCTGTGTCAGTTTCTTCATTCAGAAAGACAGTTAGTGAAGGAAAGCATGTCAGAGACTAAATGGCATGGTCACAGTAAGCCCCTCCCCACACTCCTGGAATGCTTCAAAGCCAGTTTTCCTGGAAAACACCAGAACAAGCAATCTGCTAGGCTAGTCCTGTCTGACACTAGAGATAAGGCCCCCATACAAGATTAATACTTCTTCAGAGAGAGTAATTCTAAGATCAGTCCCTGACACAGCATCACTCACTCTGCAGAAAAAAAAAAAAAAAGATGACTTGCCTCATATCTCATAATCGCACCTGAATTCCAACTACACCGATAAAAGTCTCCTGAAACTGGGAGCTGGGAGCTGACTCCTGGTCAGACTCTTCTCTGCTTTTGCTAATAAAGCCTTTCCTTAATCCCTGGATTTGCCTCCTCTTCTTCTTGGGGATCTTCACCTGGGCTACACCCCTAAACCTGTCAGGGGCCAAACCAATGTATGCCTTCCAAGTATTGATTCATTACTTTACCTGTAATTCCTGTTTCTCTGAAATGAATAAAACCAAACTGTGACCCAACTACAATAAATCCATGTAATGAAGGCTTCTTGGGCATAGCTCCAGACCATGGACCACAAATTTGGCTCAGAATAAATCTCTTTAAATTATTTTGCAGAGTATGGCTTATTTTCTGTTGACAAGCATGTCAGGAAAGTGAGCCCCTTGTTTCTAGTAACCTCTTTGCAAATTTTCAAGCTCATAGTGTCTTCATCGCCTGACAATGAATCCAAAAGAGATCTATATATGAAATATTCCCCATCAGGCTCTCTTGCTTTGTGCCTACAAGGGCTCTAATTTAAGAGCTAAATCTTCTTTGCAAAATTAATAATGTCACAGAAACTGGTATGATTTAATTACTTATATTTTCTTTGTGCTCAATTCTACTTTATTTATTTATTTATTTTTATTTCAAATTAATATGAGGGTACAAATTTTTAGGTTACATTTTTCTTACTTTCAAGATAGAGTTTTTTTGTTATAGATGAGCCCTTCATCTGCGGGTGGTGCTGAACACCCTCATATTATGCACATCACTTGATATCCCACCAATTGCCTTTCCTCCTCCTGCCAATTGCCCTCCTCCTTCTCTTCCCCTCCTCCACTCCTTTCCTTCCTTCTTCCTTTCCCCTCCTCTCTCTTCCCCTTTGCTAGACTATATTTGTGTTTTATCATTTGTGTGAGTGTGTAATTATTTATATATTAGTTTCATATTAGTACTGAGTACATTGGATATATATTTTTTTTCATTCTTAAGATACTTTACTAAGAAGAAAGTGTTTCAACTCTATCCGGGTAAACATAAAAGTTGTAAAGTCTCCAAACTTTTCTTATAGCTAAAGAGTATTCCATGGTATAGATATGCCACGGTTTGTTAATTCATTCATGGATTGATGGGCATTTGGGTTGCTTCCATAACTTGGCAAATAAAATTGAGTGGTAAAATAATTTTTGTTTTTCTAGGTAGATACCTAATAAACCCCATAAATGTATCAATGTATGAAGTGATGATTTAATAAAAAACAACTAAAAAATAAATAAATAATACAGTCAGTATCATCAAAAAATAAATGCATAAAATCTAATAGAGAATGGGAAAAAAAAACTAACTAAGATCAACTTTAAATTCCATAATAATTCTCCATACTTCTTTCCAAAAGAGCTGTATTATGCAATCCTACCAGCAGTGTAGAAGTGTTCCCTCCTCTCCAAATCCGTGCCAGAATCTGCAGCTTTGAGACTTTGTGATATGGGCTAATCTTACTGGAATTGGGTGATACTACAGAGCAGTTTTGATTTCAATTTCTCTGATGCATAAAGACAATGGACATTTTTTTTCATGTGTTCGTTGTCTATTTGTCGTCTTCAGAGAAGTTTTTGTTCAAGTCTTTTGCTCACTTAAGAGGGGTTGTTTGCTCTTTTCTTGTTGATTAATTTCTCTGTAGTAGATTCTATTGTTGCAATTGCCGGGGGGGGGGTGTCTTCCTCATAAAATCTTTTCCCAGGAAAACATTTCAAGCATTTTTCCCCACACTCTTTTCTAAAATTTTTATTGTTTTGTGTCTTAAATTTGTAGGAAAAATTTTACCATGACCTCTAGCAGAAGAATGCTTTGCTTACTCTGACCTTTTGCAGTAACCTATTTTCTGCTCAGGAGATTTAAAGGATCATAAAAAAGGTATATGAGCGGTGTACATGCAGGAGATTGGAAATCTAGCCTCTGAGAAAGAAAGTATGTGTGAGAATGAGAACGTGTTGTATCCAATAAAAGGTTATGGTAAATATTCTCTAGATTCTAATGGTCTCTTGATGCTGGAGGCAAGAGTCTTGCATCAGATCTGCAGTTTTTCAGAAACAAGTTGGAGACATTCTGTTTGATGTTTTCCATGTTTTCATCTTTTAGTGCTCACATCTGATAAGTAATTTTTAACTACTTCTTCTTGCTTTATGGTAATAAATATGAACCTGCTCAGCAGGACTCCCTGAAAGCTCCTCCATCCCCTTGCACAGACTCTATATCAAGTCTCTTTAGTTTTTGCATCTAAACTCCTTTACATTTAAATCTTATATCCAGCACAAATGAATTTTTGTCAATGGTGAGAGGTGTGGGTCCATTTTCAGTCTTTTACATATGGCTAGCACATTTATTAAGTAGGAAATTTTTTCCCCAGTAAAAGCTTTTATTTGGCTTATCAAGGATCAAATGGCAATATGTGGCTGGGTGTATCTCCAGATTCTCTATTCTATTCCATTAATCTATGTTTCTATTTTTGTGCCATGCTGTTTTGATCACTATAGACTTATAAGTATAACCTAAAGTCTGGTAATGTGATGCCTCCAGATTTGTTTTGTATTTCTAAGAGTTGTATTGCCTATTCAGGGCTTTTTATGGTTCCATATGAAAAGAAGTACTATTTTTTCAAGTTCTTCAAAACGTGATGTTGGTGCTTTGATGGGGATTGCATTAAATCTGCAGATTGCTTTGAGTAGTATGGATACTTTAACAATGTTGATTTTTCTTAGCCATGAGTATGGTATGTTCTTCCTCTTGCTAATATCTTCTGCGATTACTTTTCTCAGGGTTTCATAGTTTTCTTTATACAGATCTTTTATGTCCTTTGTTAGATACATCCATAGATATTTCATCTTCTTTGGAGCTACTGTAAAAGGAATAGAGTCTTTGAGATTTTAGTCTTAGTTTGACTGTTACTGGCATATATGAAGGTTACTGATCTGTGGGCATTGATTTTGTATCCTGAGACATTGCTATATGTGACAGTGGTCATCCTGGTCTAGTTCCAGATCTAAGTGGAAATGCTTTCAGTTTTACTCCATTCAATATTATATTGGCTGTGGGTTTCTTGTAGATGACCTCTATCAGTTTAAGAAATGTCCCACCTAAGACTTTTCCTAAGTGTTCTGATTAAGAAAGGATGTTGGACATTGTCAAAAGCCTTTTCATCAATTGAGAGGATTATATAGTCTTTGTTTTTTATTTTATTTATGTAGTAAATTACATTTATGGATTTGTATATGTAGAATCATCCTTGCATCCATGGGATAAAACCCACTTCATCATGATGTATAACTTTTTTAATGTGTTGCTGTATTTTGCTTGCTAAGATCTTACTGAATATTTTTGCATTGATACTCATTAATGGTATTGGTTTTCTTTTTTGTTGGGTCCTTTCCTGATTTTGAGATCAGAGTGATATTTGTTTCATAGAATGTGTTGGGGGAGGATTCCTTCCTTCTCTATGTTTTGTAAAAGATTATGCAATATACGAACTAGTTCCTCTTTGAATATTTTTGCAACAATATTCATTAGTGAAATTGGTCTGTATCTCTCCTTTTTTGTTGAGTCCTTTTCTTGTTTTGGAATCAAGGTGATGTTTGCTTCATAGAATGTGTTGGGAAATGTTCCTTAAAATACTCAATATTTTGGAACAGGTTCTGCAATACAGGTGCAAGCTTATCTTTGAAAGTTTGAGAGAATTCTGATGTGTATATGGTCCCAGGATTTTTTTTCTGCAGTTTTTGGCCAGGACTGGGTTTGAACCCTCACCTCTGGCATATGGGGTCAGCGCCCTACTCCTTTAAGCCACAGGCACTGCCTGTCCCAAGATTTTTTTTGTCCTTTGTTGGACAAAAATTGTAAGCTTTTTTATTGTTTCTGTAATCTCAGCACTTCATAATGGTCTCTTCAAGAGATTTATTTCTTCCTGATTAAGTTTAGGAAAATGGTGTGATTCTAGTATTGGTCCAGTTCCTCCACGTTGTCATAGAGTTTTTGGTAGTAGTTAGAAATAATATCTTGTGTCTCTGTGGTATTATTTCTGACTGAAGCTATTAAAATTTTTACTTTTCTATTTCTGGTTAATGTGGCCAAAGGTTTATCAACTGTATTTATCTTTTGGAAGACCCAACTTTTTGTTTTATTAATTTTCTTTTTTTTTTATTATTATTATTATTTTATTAAATGATAGCTGTGTACATTAATGCAAACATGGGGTACAGTGTAGTGTCTTCACACAGATTTTGACATACTTTCATCAAGCTGGTTCACATAAATTTCATGTTAT
>CAUYTI010090444.1:0-11999 GCA_963575145.1 Galago senegalensis
CAGGTGCCTGTGGTCCCAGCTACTTGGGAGGCAGAGGCAAGAGACTCGCTTGAGCCCAGGAGTTGGAGGTTGCTGTGAGCTGTAATGCCACAGCACCCTACCCAGGGGGACAGCTTGAGGCTCTGTCTCAAAAAAAAAAAAAAAATGAATTAATGTCCAATAAATCAATTTTTAAATTCAAAAAATATTTATCTGAGTTCTTAGCAAAAAAATAAGGTGTGCTCACATACAAAAGCCAAAATCAGAAACCCCCAGGGGGCAGAAGGTAACAGAACTCTTAGGGAGTGAAGTCAAATATTTATCCCTAATACTTAGTTTTAGTTCTGGCTGGTTTGTGAGTTTTAGGCTCTCAGGAAACAGGTCAAGCGGTGATGCATACCCTGGTCTGGTCCTGACACTGGCCGCTGGCCCCGCTGGCTTTAGTCTGGGCCTCAGTGATCAGTTCCTTAAGTGACAGGGCATCATCTCTTCTCAGTGAAAAGCCCACGTTTTTTAGCATCAGCAAGATCAGTTCAATATCCTTTTCGGTAAAAGTTCCAACAAGTTTTTTCAAAATGTCAAAGATCAGGAGAGACTGTACCACATGGAAGTTGTATAAATGGGCAACGATGGTAAGAAGGTTGTCAGGTTCCTTCCCTTCACTGTTGCTTTTATAGATGTCATCAAACCCCCTCACCACAGCCTCCAGAAAGTGAGCACCAACCTGCCAGAGACAACAGAAGAGGTGTCAGTTATTCTCAGGGACACACGAAACGTACCTGGGCAGGGAATCCTGTCACGCAGGACCCTGGCAGTGTGGAGCACCTCCACACCGAGTGCAAACCTCTGCTGTGACGGCACTCTCCCCTTTAAAATTCAAAAAAGTAGTATTTTTTAGCCAGCAGCCATTCTGAACTCCTCAAAAACATGAAATTGTTAAAAAATGCTAAAACCTGATTTCTGGTTCGGGTGGGCCTCTGCCCGCCTGCCCTGTGCTCCATGCCTCTGGCTTGTCAGGCAGCAGCAGGTGATGCAGTTTGTAGAGGGTCAATTCAGGTGGTTAGAAGACGTACCAAAGCTGACAGTAAAGCCTTCCAGAAGACGCAACGGGGTCTGCTGGGATGGGATTCAGCGGCCGTTTTGTGCAATCAATCCACATCCCTGTTAGTAACATCACAGCAGTGGCAGAGTACATTTTGGGAGAGTGTTTTTCATCTTAGGGACTGGTAAACAGTAAGGGTTTGAGAAGCTCATGGAGTAAAAATTGGCCTATGTGTTTTGCTATTTTTTTTCTTCCAAGATGTTTTCTATTTCTGAATTAAAATAATTTCAAAGTAAAACAATGTTAAAAACACATTTGTATCAATAAAAATGTTCTACTACTGAACTCAAAAAAATGAGGTGAATTCAAGAATACTCATTTCTTGAAAGACTTTTTCCAGATTTTTACTCCAAGTTAATTTCTTACAAGGAGTAGAAGTGACATCTAAAGTAGAAAACTAGAAGACTATGTCCTGATGGCAGCAAGGCCCCATGTCCCTGAGCTGAGCCTCAGACCCACTCAGCTCAGTCAGCAGTTCTCAGACACAGGTCCTGATGGGACCAGAAGGAAAACCAGCTACTGCATCTGAGGGGGGCGCTAGGGCCAGAAACTGCCAGCGGCCTGTGAGACAAAGCGAGGCCACTAGAGCGTGTTCTTTTTGCTGTTCTGTACAATCTACTCCAAATGCCAGGAGTGTGTATCACAGAATGAGGCAGACCCAGATTTAAACCCATGTGGTCTTGGGCAAGATCTGAACCCTGCTTTTTAACTCTGTAAAACTGAGGTAATGAAATGTGAAGGCAGAAACAGAAATTTTCAATTTTGCTGGTTTTCACTATCATGTCATCATCTTCTCTCAAATCTCACCTCAGGCTGATACTGGAAGATGGGACATGGTGGTGGCAGGGAGTGATGGCCAGAAGGACACACCTATGCTGGACTAAGGAGAAAGGGCTGCTGTAGTTGTCATTCTCGTTGTTTAGCAGGCCCTGGCCAGGTTCAAACCCACCAGCCCCAGTGTATGTGACCAGCGCCCTAACCACTGAACTATGGGTGCTGAGCCATCACCTCCACATTTCAAAATGCGGGGATTACAGGTGTGAGCTACCAAACCCAGTTCAGGTTACTTTTTGGCCAGGGCTGGTTTGAACCCGCCACCACCGGTATAGGGGACCCACACCCTACTCCTTTGAGCCACAGGCACTGCCCCCAATTCAGGTATATTTTCAATCACAGAAATTATTTAATCACATCAAAATTTAAAATTCCACTGAATGTCTTCAAAATAAAATATAATAGTATAATATTACAAAATATAAGGATCAGGCATGATGGCCCTTTGGGAGGTCAAGGCAGGAGGATCACTAGAGGCCAAGAATTCAAGACCATACTGGGCAACATGAGCCCAGCCCTTTGAGGCTGCTGCACTCCAGCCTGGGTGACACAGTGAGGTCCTGTTCCAGCCCCTCCCCCTAAAAGTAAACTTCATGTTGTTAAAGCTTTATAAGCCTACATTGATTCTGATGTGGGAATTTTAACACAAATTTACAGACATGATTTTTTAAAATAATCAGAATACTCTAGGACGATGATTTTTGATTTTTACATGACTTAAAGTGATTCAATAGCTGATACCATGGATTTTTTCCCTTCCATGAATTCCTATGAGGATGTTCTTCTCAGTACAGCCTTAAATGAATTTAATGGAACCAGCATCCTGAGAGCTCGTCACACTCTGGCACAAGTGTTAGTGGATGTCATTAGCTAAAGTACAATAACGACTTCCCCTTGGAACAAGCCATTTCATTGTCCTTCACACTATTAGCAAAGGTTTAAAGAGAAACAGGACCAATAATTGAGTACAGTCCTGACATGCAGCGTGGCCAGGGGCTGTGGCTTTACCGTAACTCACTGAAGCAACGCCCACACTGAGCATTCTGGTGACGGAGTCTCAGCTGTGCCAGCGCTCTAGCAGGATGGGACATACTCAGAAAGATGCAGAAGGCTGAATTACTGCAATCACAGGGGCCTGGGAACGCATCCAGAACTGCATTACACTTTGTAATGTCAAGAAAATGGACTCTCATATTCATATGTGAAAATGAGGATACCGCTTAGAAATTAGTAAAAAAAACCCGACTACTTCAAAAGACCAATTCCCAAGTAGCTGGTGCAGATTTTCACAACAGAGATGATGTGTGTGCAGCTGAGAAGAAAGTCATGTACCTGACAGCACCACACTCCTGTGCTCAGCTTCCCAAGGTCCTTGAGACCTTCAAAAACTGCCACAACGTGACCCCTGCCAGATAAAGGAAAACGTCCTTCCAAAGATTATCTAGGAATAGCGCTGAAACCTGCAATGCTTGGAAAAGTGGGAGGAAGGACAGAATTTCAGCAGGGAGCGCTCCCTCTGTGTCACAAAGGAGTTAGTAACTAGCCCCCAAGAGCTCGGCCTATGGGCCTGCCTCTTTCCGCCACCTGTTACCTGTCCTGACTTGCTAACCATAACCACTCCACGGAGGAGAAGACTGGCACTAGGTCACCTACGTGACAGTGTTCTGCACCAGGGTGGTGTCTCCACCACATCACTTGGCCTTTGCCACGAACCCTCGTGACAGGAAGGCTAATGTTTTGACAAGTTTGTACATTGTAAAACAAGCCCTGAACAGGAAGGCTATTGTTTTGACAAGTTTGTACACTGTAAAACAAGCCTTGAACTCTCCCACTCTTTAAGACTACAAATAACTTTTAAGACTTATTGAGAGAAAATGCTGCATCAATAAAAGGCCTGTGACTAGCCCTGCAGTGGAGAGCATGCTGTCACAGGAGCTCAGCAAACAAGCCTCGTGATCCTGGGAACACCAAACTCCAGGGGCTCAGGCAGGCTTCAGTAAACATCTGCCCAACTTATCTCACTGGGATGCTGAGAGGGTCAAATGTAACAAAGATAAGATGGGGCATGAACGGATATCAGGGACTCACACTTCTGAGGACCCTTTGCTGCCATGAACTATTCTGGGAAGTAGGGCTATCAGAAGGCAAAGACACCAAGAATACCAGCATCAAAAGAGACCACATCACTTAAAGATCCAAAAGGGCTAACAAATCATCTGAGGATAAATACTGTCTGTCCAGAAAAGTAAGCCTCCTTCACTTAATCATTCATTCATTTCTCCACCTCAGTATAAACTCCTTTAATCAGACCCATTTCCTTCAACATACTTGCATTCAGCTACATTGAGGGAACTGGAATACTCACAGGAAAGGTATGACTTTACTGTATCAGATTAAGATACAATGGGCTAGAAAAGGGCAGTGTGGGTGGAACAGGGAACAACATGGCCACAGGGGTTGCCTCCCCGACTCAACCCCCAGAGGCCACTGAGCCAGGAGGAAGAGGAGGATAGGGTGGGAAAGAAGGTGCAAGTAAACGGCCCAATTTAATCTTGACAGAGGCCCCCAGAGGCTGCTGGGGCCCCAGCTCAGAGGAGGAAAGGAACACAGAGGGGCCTTGCTAGCTGTGGCCCAGGCAGCTCCATGCCCAGTCCTCCACACATCTCCCAGTGATGCAAATGCCTCACCATCTTTCAAATAACTGAAAGTTAGTGTTAAAGTAGGAATTAACCAAGAAAATCACCTATCCATACAATTAAACACTGGTAAGTCTACTGTTAAAATAATCACTGTTTAGACACTAGAAACAGCCTGAATAACGGGTACAACTATACCTCGATGCCAACAGTGTGGTGAAGGATGCTGACTAAGAGAACATGCTCCATCATCAGCCGGCTGGGCATGGCCGAGGCAGTGACGCAGGCATCCAAAAGAGTTGCAGTGAGGGTGTCGTTCATGTCCTTCCTGCTGTGGGCCATGTATAGCTCTTCCAGCTGTCCACTTATGGACGCCATGTTTGGCTCACTCAACCTGTAGAGAGCAACATTATTTAGAATTCAGAATTATTTTCCTAACACTGAAAAAAGTTTGCTCCATTTGAACAGGTGTGTGTATGGGGCTATATACACCTGTGTACTTGTGCTAATACTCGACTTAACATTAAATGTCAGGTTATGGGCTCAGCGCCCATAGCTCAACCAGCTAAGGCGCCAGCCACGTACACCTAAGGTGGCGGGTTTGAATCCCCAGCCCGGACCTGCCAAACAACAATGACAGCTGCAACCAAAAAATAGCCGGGCGTTGTGGCGGGTTCCTGTGGTCCCAGCTACTTGGGAGGCGGAGGCAGGAGACTCGCTTGAGCCCAGGAGCTGGAGGTTGCTGTGAGCTGTAATGCCATGGCACTCTACCCAGGGGGACAGCTTGAGGCTCTGTCTCAAAAAAAAAAAAAAAAGTCAGGTTATGGTAAAATCCCAGGATACTCCCTGCAAATGGCGTTTGGGCCATTTAATTAAAAAGAAATAAATAAAAAGAAACACAAAAGGGCAGAAGATGGGTGAGACCAGGAGGGGCAGTGGTGAGGGAACCGCTCCGTCTCAGTGGTGGTGGTGACACAAATCTTCATGTGATGAAACTGTGCAGAACTTCACACAGGTATACAAGTGCAGGTCAAAACACTGAGACATGAAGACTCTGTGGGCTGTACCAAGGTCACTTCCCTGTTGTGTTTTAAACTGTACTCTAGCCAGGCAAGGCGTTACCTTTGAGGCAAACTCTGTAAAGGGTGCGCTGGACCTCCCAGTACAGTCTTTGCAACTCCCTGTGAATCTGTGATTATTTCTAAATAAAAAGCTAAACAAAAAAGCTATGCATACTGGAAATCTAGCGAAACTAGCCAAGGTGTCAGAAGCATCTGAAGATGCCCCCTTTAGAGAGGGCTTAGAGGGGCCTGTGAGGGGCTTCTGGCTGAGGTAATGGAAAACGGGGTATTAACAGATGAGAGATTTCCACTTTTCAAACCAGAGAGCAGAGAGTACAAGGTAACTGAGGAAGTCTCACTGCTAGGGCTTTGGAGTTGACTGGCATCAACCGGGACTAACAATGGGAGCACATGAGTTGTTTTCAAAACTGAAGGGGTCAAAGACTCAGTGGCTAGACGCCCTCCCCTCTTCAAGGTGTGGGTCATCAGGACAGGATCAGAAAGGATCCAATCAGCAGCTATAAACCCTATCTCAATCACTTATATTTTAACTCCTGGGATAGTCCCTATGGTTTCAGAAAACAGACAACCTATTTAAGTGATATAATACGACACTTTTGCAAGGTTACCTGTTAACTAGACCTTTCACATGTTTCTTTAGCCTTTCTAGTTCTTCCTTTTTCTGGGCGTCCACAGTCTCCCCAGCTCGCCTCACATGAGGTGGGATGTACTTTTCACCACTTTTACAAAGACTCTGTTTGAAAAGAAATAAATTACAAAATGCGCATACTGGCTACACCTATTTTCTTTTTTTTGCTACATGCACATATAAACATTAAATTCTCAAGAACTGGTGGAGCCAATTATTATTGCCCATTCCTACTCAATAAACATCAGATTTGAGGCCTAGAACAGTCACAGAAGGGCACTGCTCTCACAGGCCAGGGACGTCACAGTTTACACGCAAGGCCACATATTTCGCCATCTCGTCTCCCCGCTGTAGTTCTCCAGACCTGGTTGTGCACCTGTAGTATGTGCTCAATAGCCTTATTTACTACACTTCTGCTAAGGCTCACTTTAGTACAGGTATGGCAGTATACAAACACCTAAATTCAATTTACCAGTTTTGGAGGGAAAAGTATCCTAAAATTAATTTCAAATGTCTTCAAAACTATTATCTAAATTTACATGATAAAAATCAAAATCAACCCACAGCTGGCCATTTCTTAGGTTATCAACTAGAGGGGAGAGAAGTCACAAATGATGTCACAGAGCCAGGGCACTCAAATGACAGTACTTAAGAAGACATTTGTAAGGCATGATCCTGACTCTTAGGAAGTTATTTATTTATCATTTTTGAAGACAAGAGTCTTGCTCTATTGCCCAGGCTAGAGTGCAATGGTGTCATCATAGCTCAGGACCACTTAAACCTCCTAGGCTCAAGTGCTCCTCCTGCCTCAGCCTTCTAAGCTAGGACTATAGGTACAGACCACCATGATTGGCTAATTTTTCTACTTTTTGTGGAGACAGCCTTGAACTCATGACCTTAAGCAATTCTCCTGCCTCAGCCTCCCAAAGTGCTAGGGTTACAGACGGAAGCCTAAAGGCGTTTAAACTTAGTTGAAGGAAGCATATTTATATACACAGAAGCTGTTGAGACACACATTACTTCAGATTATATGTCATTACACCTTAATAGGCTGTGAAAGAAAACTTTAGAAGTCAAAAATAATATTCTAAAGAGGAATCAACAGCACTAGAGCAGTGATTTCCAACTGGTGTGCCATGAGAGGATCTTACGTGTCCCACAAAAAAAATTTAAAGGTCATTAATTAAATTATTTTGAAAGATGTTCAAAGCACAGTAATTATATATATATTTTAAACAACATTAAGAGTACAGTGGAAAGTTCGAAAAACACCGACTTAGGGATTGTCCACAAAGTGCCAGGTGCTAAGGTGCCAGCAATAGACATGAAACAGGCTTAAGATGAGGATAAGATCCCCAGGGATGCTTGATATCAAACAGTGGCCTGGTATGGTGGCAAATGCTGTAATCCTAGTGCTGTGGGAGACTGAGGCAGGAGAATGGCTTGAGGCCAGGAGTTTGAGACCTGCCTGGGCAACATAGTGAGACTCCCCTCTCTAGAAAATAATTAACCAGTTGTGGTGAGGCACTACTGTAATCCTAGCTACTCAGAGACTGTGGTAGGAGGATCTCATGAAACCAGGAGTTTAAGGTTACAGTGAGCAATTACTGCCATTGTGCTGCCCCTGTACTCCAGCCCAGGTAACAGAGCAAGATCCTGCCTGTCTCTAAAATCAACCAACCAGAAAGCCAGGTAAACTTAAACAGTGATGGTTCAGCACCTATAGCTCCAGCACCGATACACCAGAGCTGACAGGTTCAAATCCAGCCCAGGCCTGCCAAACAACAATGACAACTACAACCAAGAAACAGCTGGGCCTTGTGGCTGGCGTCTGTAGTCCCAGCTGCTTGAGAGGCTGAAGCAAAGGAATTGCTTGGGCCCAGAAGTTTGAGGTTGCTGTAAGCTGAGATGCCACCCAAGGTGACAGCTTGAGACTCTGTCTCAAAAAAAAAAACAAAACAGTTAAACAGTGAGAAAATGAGGAAAGGCCTCACAGCCTGAGGAAATAATCTATTCAGATGCAGAATGCTCAAACAGGGAGGTGAGAAGAAAATGCAGGTGAATCCACAGCTGCCTTCAATCTTCAGGGTGCTTGTAAAGAATGCAGAGATAAAATGGGCAAAAGATAGCCCATGACCCACCTGGGCCCTGACCGCTATTTCATAAATTCTGAACTTCATTCCTTTAATTCAGTGCCCAAGGGAGTGCTGTAAATTAGCTTGTGTTTCAGAAAATTCACTCTAGTAGCATTTAGACAGGACCTAAAGTGAAGACAGAAGTCCTCACCCTCTAGGGACACATGAAACGTGCCCGAAAAGGGGGCAACAGCCAGGTTTGGGGACCTGGGACAGTAAATATAAAATGAAGATGTCACCTTTTGACATAAGGTACAAATGGCCCTGAAGTCCCTGGGATAAAAAAAAAAGGTCTCAACTTGTTTTTCCCTTAATTTTTTAACATGAAAATTTAAAAACATAAAATAAGGCAGAATAGAGCAACAGACCCAATTCACCCACACTCTGCTTAAACAACTGTCAATACATCAACTGTGTCACCTCTGCCCTGCACACTGCGCTCCCATCCCCATACTCTGAAGAAAATCCCAGAGGGCCTAAAGAGTGTTCACACTATACCTGGTTTGTTGTATCACCAACCTCAGAACTTTCACTCTTTTCTTCACCTTCTGCAAAACGGACTGTTCTTTTTCTTTTTTTCTCCTGCGCTGCCCCTTCCGCTTCCCCCTCTTTTTCCTGCGATACATCTTCGTCGTCCATCTCGCTCTGAGCTCCCTCTTCTCCTGGCACTCGCTTTTCGTTCCCTACATCCTCCTCCTCCTCCTCCTCCTCACTTTCATCCTGGGAGTCACTCTCTGAATCGCTTTCGGGGAGCGTCTGTGCGGCCTCCTCCTCCTCCCCGCCACTGCTTTCGTACAAACCACTATTCTTCCCAGACTCCAAGGCTCCCAAAATATAGTCTAGCCCATCGCGTGCAAAGCTGAGCGGCACAGAGCTACCGTCGCCCTTCTTTTTGCGCTTGTTCAAGCCGAGGCAACGCTCCAGCTTTCGTATCTCCCGGTCCTCCTCCTCGTTGGCCGCTAGAAGCGCCCGCTTTCGGGCAGCGGCGGCGGCCGCCGTGGAGAGTCTGGTCTTTCCGGGGGTAGCCTGGGCCCCGGCGCGGGGCGCTCGCGGCTCCCGGGGAGGCCGGGGGTCCCGGCTGGGCGCTGGGCAGGCACTCTCCTCCTCCTTGTCCCACTGGGGACCGCTCGCTCCTTCGGCTCCGGGGCGGCCTCCTGTCCTCTGCAGCCGGCGCACTTTCCTCAGGTGCCGCTTCTCCTTTCTCAGCTCCTTGCGGCTTTTCCCCCCGGCCGCGCGGAAGCGCACCGGAGCACCGTGTCCCTCGCCCTCCGAAGTCGCCTGCACAAACTCTTCCACAGCCAGCTTGAGCCGCTTCAGGGGACCGCCCCCGCCGCCCCCCAAACCGCGGCGCTGCCCACGCCCGCCTCTGCGCTTCAAGCGGACCGTGCGTGCCCCGCCGCTGGGGCCAGCAGCTCCCACGTTCCTGCACGCCGCCATCGTTGCCGACGCGCAGCCGCACGACTTCCGGCCAGGACGGGACTTCCGGGCGCGCGCGCGGCGCTGGTGGGCGGGTGGCGCCCCCTGCTGGCCGGAGGTCCACCAAGTGGCCCCTGCGCGAAGTGGAACTTAGGGAGGAGACACAGATATGGTCTAGGGGACCACCGGACATCCCCGCGATTTCAGCGAGAGGCCTTTTCGCGTCCTGCTCTGGGAGCTACGCCGGCCGGAGCTCAGTGGTTCTTATTACTAGGCAGTTTGGAGTAGAAGGCGAGCGCGCGGACGCCGAGTTCGTTTCTGGTTTTTCTTGGTGCTAACCGGGCCTCCAAGCGCGTTCTGCAGGCGGGGTTTGCCGGGAGCCCCCAGATTGCAGTCATGCGTTCGTTTGGCGGGTGCTGCGCTTCCCGGCTGTTGTCTGAGACCCTGTCCACAGTTTCCAGACTTGGTTCTTTTTTTTTTTTTTTTTTTTTTTTGAGACAGATCCTAAAGCTGTCCCCCTGGGTAGAGTGCCATGGCATTACAGCTCACAGCAACCTCCAAATCCTGGGCTCAAGCGAGTCTCCTGCCTCCGCCTCCCAAGTAGCTGGGACCACAGGCGCCTGCCACAACGCCTGGTTATCTTTTGGTTGCAGCTGTCATTGTTGTTTGGCGGGTCTGGGCTGGGGATTCGAACCCACCACCTTAGGTGTACGTGGCTGGCGCCTTAGCCCGTTGAGCTATAGGCGCCGAGCCGAAAAAATATCATTTTAGCATAAGGACATTTGTACTAGATTGTTTATCACAGCTCAATTTACAACAGCCAAGATGTGGAAATAATCTAAACACCAATCAACCCTGAAATGGATTTATAAACTGTGGTATATGTATACCATGGAATACTATTCAGCTATAAAAAAAGATAGAGATTTTACATCGTTTGTATGCACCTAGATGGAGGTGAAACATATTCTTCTTATCACAAGAATGGAAAAGCAAGTATCCAGTGTACTCAATATAAATTATGAAGCCAGTAAATAATCTAATATACATCAACCCAAGGGAAGAGCTCAATTCAAGATGGGAGGAGGGGGAAAGAGGAGGAGGAGGGAGGAGGGGAAGGTGGGGAAGAGGAAGAGGAAGGGACTGGTATGCTCCCACCTAATGGGTTTAATGTAAGGGTATATGGCATACCTCCCGGGTGCAGGACACAACTACAACAGGGATTCTACCTAACAAATACAAACACTTTAACCTAATTGTTCCCTCACATTAATCTGAAATTAAAAGAAAAACAGAGAAACATACAGTGTTTACTTATATGAATGCTGAAAATATTAAAACAGCCTAACCAAAAAAGAAAAAAAGGGGGGAGGGAGCAAGGGGAGGAGAGAAGAGGAGGAACGCAAGAAAAAAGCAGGCAGACAAACGTCCAGCAGGAAATATTTAAATACTTTGGGGTGTGTAAATTATAAATCATAAATTTTTTTATAAAATATTATGTCCTAGGGAAATACTCCTTTGAGACTCCTGGGTAGCATGCTGTAGTATCAGAGCTCATAGCAATCTCAAACTCCAGCTTTCCAGAGTGAGCAGTGCATGTAGTACATGTAGTTCCTGATTGCTGTTTGCCACAAGTATGCTGGAAAGGATGTAATAATTGCAAGTTCTCTAAGACCAGGTTTCCTAAGCTTAACAAATTCAGAACTGGCTGCCTTCGCAAAGAACCAGAAGGCCCACAGTGTCCTTGTCCACATGAAGAAGTTGGACCTCAACTGTGATGGGTGGCTAGATTTCCAAGAATTTCTTAGTCTTATTGGCAGCATGACTGGTTTGCTTGCCATGACCCATGACTCCTCTATCATGGGTACCTATTCCCAGAAGCAAATCTGCATAGGCCTTGGGCCTGGCCTCCAAACCCAACACCTTTTCCTCTAGCCTCCCAATCATCATCTCCTCATGGCCCCCACTCACTCACAGCTCAGCATACATGAAACAATAAAAATCCTAGAAGAAGGCTCAGCGCCTGTGGCTCAAGCGGCAAAGGCGCCAGCCACATACACCTAAGGTGGCGGGTTCGAATCCCCAGCCCAGGCCCGCCAAACAACAATGATGGCTGCAACCAAAAAATGGCCAGGCATTGTGGCAGGCGCCTGTAGTCCCAGCTACTTGGGAGGCTGAGGCAGGAGA
>CAUYTI010090447.1:0-17291 GCA_963575145.1 Galago senegalensis
CCACCCAGATAATTCTTTTTTTTTTTTTTTTTTTGGGACAGTGAGCCTCAAGCTGTCCCCCTGGGTAGAGTGCCATGGCATTACAGCTCACAGCAACCTCCAACTCCTGGGCTCAAGTGAGTCTCCTGCCTCAGCCTCCCAAGTAGCTGGGACCACAGGCGCCCACCACAACACCGGCTATTTTTTGGTTGCAGCCATTGTTGTTTGGTGGGCTGGATTTGAACCCACCACCTTAGGTGTATGTGGCTGGCGCCTTAGCCACTTGAGCCACAGGTGCTGAGCCCCAGATAATTCTTAATTGTTGCTCTTCTCAGTGTAATCTTTTTCTCTTTGGCCTGTTTTTTTTTTTTTTTTAAAGAGTCTTTGTCACCCTTGGCAGAGTGCCATGGCATTATAATGGACAGCAACCTCAAATTCCTGGGCTTAAGTAATTCTCTTGCCTCAGCCTCCCAAGTAGCTGGGACTACAGGCCCACAATAACGGCCACAACACCCAGCTATTTATTAGAGATGGGGTCTCACTCTTGCTCAGGTTGGTTTTGAATTTGTGAACTGAGGCAATCCACCCACCTTAGCCTCCCAAGTGCTGGGATTACAGGTGTGAGCTACCATGCCCAGCTGGTTTTTTGGCCTGGGGGGGGCGGGCGTCTCACTTTGTTACCCTCAGTAGAGTGTTATAGCACACAGCAACCTCAAACTTTTGGCTCAAGTGATCCTCTTGTCTCAGCCTCCTGAGTAGCTGGGACTATAGATGCCCACCCCCACACCCAGCTATTTTTACAGATGGGGGTCTTGCTCTTGCTCAGGCTGGTCTCAAATTCATGAGTTCAGGCAATCCACCTTAGCCTTCCAGAGCGCTAGCATTACAGGTATGAGCCACTGCACCCAGCTGGCTAGTTACTTTTTATAGTGTGCCCTACAATGTACTTATAAACCTTCTTATAGATTTATTTTGAGGCATACTATATTAGCTTTCTACTGCTATGTAATACTGCTGTGTACCAAAAATTTAGTACCTTAAAATACCACCCATTATCTCACAGGTGGTCTGTGGGTCAACAGATTAAGCACAAGTTAGTTGGCTCTTCTGTTTCATGGTCTAACAAAGTTGCAATCAAGGTATTAACTAGAACTGTGCTCTCAGCTGAGGGTCCACTGGGACAAGAGTCACTTCCAAAATCACATGGATGCTGACATTTACTTCATCACAGACTAATGGAACAAAGGACCTGTTTCTTACCAATTATTAGCTAGAGGCTACTCTTAGTTGCTTGTCATGTGGCCCTCTTTAAAGGCTAGTTCACAACATGGCAGCTTGCTTTTTTAAAATCAAGGAGTCTTTTAAACAAGATGGGCATTAAAATTTGATGTAGTCATGTACACATAATCATATATAGCCCATCATCTTTGTGGTATTCTATTGATTAGAAGCAAGTCATAGGAATCCCCGCCTATAAAAGGAATACCAGAGGACAGGGATTATGCAGACCACCATAGAGTCTTTCAGTCACATCTAGGATGTTAACTTCCTCCTGAGAAGAATTTAGATTTGCTTCTGCCAGGCACCAGAACCTCAACTCGTTTTGGAGATGGAGGGAAGGGAAAGGAAAGAAGGACAGGGGAGGGGGAAAGAAAGAGGGATCTCATATCTCTTTTTTTTTTTTTTTTGAGACGGAGCCTCAAGCTATCCTCTTGGGCAGAGTACCATGGCATCACAGCTCACAGCAACCTCCAACTCCTGGGCTCAAGCAAGTCTCCTGCCTCAGCCTCCCAAGGAGCTGGGACTACAGGCGCCCGCCACAACGCCTGGACATTTTTTTGGTTGCAGCCATCATTGTTGTTTGGCGGGCCCGGGCTGGGGATTCGAACCCGCCACCTTAGGTGTATGTGGCTGGCGCCTTAGCTGTTTGAGCCATAGGCACTGAGCCAGGAATCTCATATCTCATGCATGGAGGACAAAAAAGAAAAAGAGAGACTAAGAACATTCAAAGTTGGCCAGGTGCAGGTGGCTCTCACCTGTAATCCTAGCACTCTGGGTGGCTGAGGCAGGTGGATCCCTTGACCTCAGGAGTTCAAGACCAGCTTGAGCAAGAGAGAGACCCCATCTCTACTAAAAACAGAAAAACTAACTGGGCATAGTGGGGCACTCCTATAGTCCCAGCTAATTGGGAGGCTGAGGCAAGAGGATTGCTCAAGCCTAAGAATTTGAGGTTGCTGTGAGCTATGATGACACCATGGCATTCTACTCAGGGTGATAGAGACTCTGCCTTAAAAAAAAAGAAGTATGGCTCAGCACCTGTGGCTCAAGTGGCTAGGGCGCCAGCCACATACACCTAAGGTGGCAGGTTCGAATCCAGCCCAGCCCGCCAAACAATGATGGCTGCAAAAAAAAAAAAAAAGTTGGGCGTTGTGGCAGGTGCCTGTGGTCCCAGCTACTTGGGAGGTTGAGACAGGAGACTTGCTTGAGCCCAGGAGTTGGAGTGTGCTGTGAGCTGTGATGCTACGGCACTCTACCTAGGGAGAGAGCTTGAGGCTCTGTCTCAAAAAAAAAAAAAAAAGTATTTGGGCTGTGCCTGTGGCTCAAAGGAGTAGGGCGCTGGGCCCCATATGCCGGAGGTGGCAGGTTCAAACCCAGCCCCACCCCCCAAAAAAAGTATTCAAAGGTGAGCAGCTATCCCACTGAAGGCCTGTTTACTTCTAGATCATTCTTACTTCTCTAATGGGCAAGCATTTGAGATCCTCACTCAAATTAAAGGAAAAGGTTTACCAGTGTTGGTCCCATATTTCAAAGCCTCTTCTCCCTAGTTCCATTAGGTTATCAACATAGCCATTCAGCATTTCAGCCACCATTCACAGAATTGGCCAACATAGGAGAAAACAACTCACCTACCAAAATTTCTGTACCTCCTTAAGAATTCTTCATTATTGGGCAGCACCCGTAGCTCAGTGGGCAGGGCGCCGGCCACATTTACCAAGGCTGGTAGGTTTGAACCTGGCCCTGGGCCAGCTAAAACAACAATGATAACTGCAACAACAAAAATAGCCAGGCACTGTGGCAGGTGCCTGTAGTCCCAGCTGCTTGGGAGGCTGAGGCAAGAGAATTGCTTAAGCCCAAGAGTTTGAGGTTGCTGTGAGCTGTGACACCACAGCACTCTACTGAGGGCAACATAGTAAGACTCTCGTCTCAAAAATAAAAAAAATAATAATTCTTCATTATCGCCGCTCTCTGATGTCTTTAAGTAGATGATTTAAAATTTTGCCCAGCAGCTTTTCTAGCACTTCTAGTTCAAATAACTTGGTGTAGGCTGGGTGTGGTGGCTCACGCCTGTAATCCTAGCACTCTGGGAGGATGAGACAGGTGGATCACCTGACCTTAGGAGTTTGAGACCAGCCTGAGCAACAGCAAAACCCCATCTCTAAAAAATAGCAGGACATTGTGGCGGGCACCTGTAGTGTCACCTACTTGGGAGGCTGAGGCAAGAAGATCATTTGAGCCCAAGAATTTGAGGTTGCTTTAAGCTATGATGCCATGGCACTCTTATCAAGGGTGACAAAGTGAGACTCTATTAAAAAAAAATTATTTGGTCTACCTTTACCATAAACAAAAGCCTTAAAACTTTTTACTTCCATAATTTATAATTTGTTATACTGGCCTCAAGATATAGACAAATAATAATCTGATAAAAAGATATTATCTAGTCTATTAAAGCAAAATAAAGATTTACTTTTTCAACTTAGAAAAAACAGATGATTACCACTTTTCCTTCTATATATTGAACTTTTTTTTTTTTAAGGCAGAGTCTCATTCTGTGTCCTAGGTAGAGTGCTGTGTGATCATAGCTCATAGCAACCTCAAAATCTTGGGCTTAAGCAACATAAATTGAATATTTCTATGATATTTCTCAAGCTTTTCATGATTTGGAAACAAAATCTTATTATTACATACTGAATATTTAAAGCTAAAACATGAAATTAGAAGTTAACATGAATTTATGAATTTTAAAAAATCAGTCGATATTTGCTAATATCATTATATGAAATGGTCACTTAAATAATGAATACTCCTTCAAATAACATGTAGTACTGTATTGCTCAAGACTACATTACCAAGGCTCGGAGCCTGTGGCTCAAGTGGCTAAGGTGCCAGCCACATACACCTAAGGTGGCGGATTCAAATCCAGCCCGGGCCCAGCAAACAACAATGACGGCTGCAACCAAAAAATAGCCAGGCGTGGTGGCAGGTGCCTGTGGTCCCAGCTACTTGGGAGGCAGAGCCCAGGAGTTAGAGGTTGCTGTGAGCTGTGATGCCACAGCACCCTACCCAGGGGGACAGCTTGAGGTTCTGTCTCAAAAAAAAAAAAAAAAAAAAAAAAAGACTACATTGCCAAATAGAAAGACACTGATTTGATTACATTAGTATATGGTAGTTGTCTTTGACACTATAACTTAAAAATATTTGAAAAACATTAATATGTATTTCATTTCAAAAGCAAAGTCTGAAATTAGTGAAAATTTGATCAACAGATACTGCATCCCTATCTTTCAAATACTCTGATTTGGTAAAAATGGGCCCAACTCTGCCCCCTGGACCTCTATGCTTGAATTGAGGCAGCCCAGCACCCTTGGGGCTAGGGCCTGTGAGCTAAGCCTTGGCTGGCAGCGGCAGTCTCCCAAAGCAAGGGCTCCAAGTGGGGCCACCTCTAGCTACACTATGGGCCCCAGAGGTAGCATCTCTTTCCCAGGAAGCTCCTAGCCTACTTAGCAGTGATGCTGAAGAGAAACAGGTGGAAAGGAAGAAGAAATGCCCTCCAAAAGGCATCATTTTCCAGTGCCTCTGCTGAAGTAAAGGAAAAAAGGAAGAAGAAATGATAAAAACAGAGCCTGAGTGACTCTGTGGAAAGTAGAAAGGAAGAAGTGTCAAAAACAAACTCTTCTTGGCAGTGACTTTGCAGAAGAGAAAACAAGGAGAAAGACCAGAAACATGCCTCTTAAACCCAGCCCAAAACCCGGACAGTGTTGGCCATTCAGGTCCCAAAGCCTGGAAGAGCAGTGCTACCCAAGCAAAGCCCTGGGTCCACTTCACCCAAACATGCTCATACCTTGAGCCAGAAGCAATGATGAAACCAGCAAAGAACACAGGGAAAAACAGAACAAGTTTTGGCCACCTTGGGTGTCGGCCCAGACTTCAGCCTAGGCCCCCACAGATACACTGCTTTCCCACAGGCCAGACAGCCATGAGGTTCAGGCTGGAGACATGTGAACCCACATGGCTAGATGGCCTGATTTCGCCACTTCAATGAACAGCTGCACTCAAGGCCCAGCAATGCTGCACAACTTCTCTTCCAGGAAGACCCTGAGGCTTTTCTTTACCACTGTGCCTTCCAGAGCCAAGTGAAGTGGCCAGTGCAGCCAGCAGACCACATTGCCAAAGATTTTTGCCAGTGGCCTGTGTCCCTAGTGGTCTGACTTTGGTTCTGAGGATTACTGCTTGACTTCAAGCATCTGAAATCCTGTGTACTGCTTTAACTTGGCCTCTCTGGACCCCAGGGTCACTGTGTGTGACATGGCCCAGGTGCCTTCGGAGGATGAGTCTATGGATATGGCTATTTTGCCCTTCACTGATGGAAAGCAACATCAGGGACTTCTTAGAGGAGGCAAATCAAATGCTGAGGTCAAGGAGTCTCCTGGAGGAGATCAGCAGCTGCTTTGAGGATGTTAGGATCTTTCTAGGAAGGCTTCAAGGTCATCCCCAAGGATCTGGCCAACAGCTACTTCTTGTTTGATTTAAAAAAAAAAAAAAGTGGGCCCTTCAGGAAGGACCCAAGGCTCAACTCTCAGGCCTAAAGATTCAGCCATGTCTCTACAAGTGCATGTGACCTCTGCACCTCCCTTGAAAAGGGAGGCAGGGCTCGGTGCCTGTGGCTCAAGTGGCTAAGGTGCCAGCCCTAGCCAGCCACATACACCTAAGGTGGCGGATTCAAATCCAGCCCAGGCCCACCAAAACAACAATGACGGCTGCAACCAAAAAATAGCCAGGCGTGGTGGCAGCCGCCTGTGGTCCCAGTTACTTGGGAGGCAGAGGCAGGAGACTCGCTTGAGCCCAGGAGTTGGAGGTTGCTGTGAGCTGTGATGCCACAGCACTCTACCCAGGGGGATAGCTTGAGGCTCAGTCTCAAAAAAAAGAAAGAAAAGAAAAGGGAGGCAGAACTTGAACTTCAGGCTCAGAACTCTGAAGACCATGAGCCACAACTTGGTACTACCTTTCTTCTACTCTAAGAACAAAGTATGATAAAACTATTGGCTTGCTTCATTCTACTGAAGGCTTCTTGGTTACAGGAAACATAAAATCACTTAGGGTAATAATAAACTACTTATTGTGAGAACATGGGGCTATCTAGGGATCAAAGACACCTTAGGTATCATGAAAAGTAGATGGCTTGTAATTTAAAGAATCTCTGGGCTCGGCGCCTGTGGCTCAAGCGGCTAAGGCGCCAGCCACAGACACAGAAGGTGGCATGTTCGAATCCAGCCCAGCCCACCAAACAATGATGGTGCAACCAAAAAAAATAGCCGGGCATTGTGGTGGGTGCCTGTGATCCCAGCTACTTGGGAGGTTAAGGCAGGAGACTCACTTGAGCCCAGGAGTTGGAGGTTGCTGTGAGCTGTGATGCTACAGCACTCTACCCAAGGGGACAGCTTCAGGCCCTGTCTCAAAAAAAAAAAAAAACAAAAATCTCTGGTTTGGCTTTTCTTTCCATTTCAAAGCTACATGGTCTTTCTGTCCTGGCATCTCCACTCTGTACTCTTCTGTCTGTAGAGCTCTGCTCACTTGTAGCTTCTGCTCTTGCAGCTTCAATCTCCTAGGCTTTCAAGGCTGCACAAAGGCAACTTGCCTCTTGGCTCTGGGGCAACTGGTAGTCCATCAGCATCCTGACTCAACACATCAATCTGAGTTACCAGGTTGAAACTTGGGATGTCCCTCTATTAAGCACTTCTAGTGGCTCATCTTTTCCCTCTCTACCTTTGGAATCATATGCACCAAACCACTCCCACAACCCATTATTCTGTGGTACCTTGGGTTATATGTGGTGAATAACACAGATTCTTGAATCATGTAGACCCAGATTAAAATCCTACCCTGCCACTTAGAGCAGGGAGTCATTTAATCTCTGAATATTACATTCCTCATTTGGAAAATGCCAAAATTCTTGTCTTACAGTATCACTGTGTGGGTTTACCAACAAAATCCAAAGTATAAACTGGCTGTGGCTAAAACAAACAAATACACTGTTGTGGGAGGACATTATATACATTGGGAGCCTTTTATTCTTATGTGAGTAAACCATCCAGTTTATAACATCTGTTACTGGACATAGTTTTGAAATAAATATCTAAGGGAATAAAATACGACTACTCTCTTTAGAAATAAGTTTAAAAATATAACCTACCAATCAACAACCTTTAGTACAGACCACTAGTTGCACCTACTTCAATTCTGTACTCTTTTTTTCTCTCAACTTTTTCTGGACACATGACCACAAGAATGAAAGCTATATTTTCCATCCTTCCTTGTTGTTTACAAGTGGGGTGTTATAATTAAGTCAGGCCAATGATGTTTACAAAAAGAAGTGTGACTTTTGGGAAATTTCCTTAGACAGAGGGATGTAACCTTCTCATTGCCTTCCTTGCTGGCCAGAATGCTGCTGTGAGGCTGGGCCTTGAGCAATAAACTTGTATTATGGGTTAGAAGCCAAGAGCTAAGGTTGGCAGAGCAACACAGCAGCCATGAATTACCCTCAGGAATTCTATTAAGTAAGAGAGAAAAACTGCCTATTTCCTTATTTCTTTTTTTTAGAGGCAAGTCTCACTCTGTTGCCCTAGGTTAGAGTGCTGTGGCCCCAGAGCTCATAGCAACCTCAAACTCCTGGGATCAAGCTATTCTCTTGCCTCAGCCTCCCCGAGTAGCTGGGACTACAGGCATACACCACCACATCTGATTAGTTTTTCTGTTTTTAGTAGAGACCTGGTCTCACTCTTGCTCAGTCTTGAACTCCTGATCTTGAACAATCCCCTAGTTCTGCCTCCCAGAGTGCTAGGATTATAGGTGTGAACCATTGTACCAGGCCCCAAAACTGCCTTTTTCAAAGCTGCTGGTATTTGGGGTTTTAGTTTTATGCTGCTGAATGAATGTAATTTTAACTGATACACATTTCAACTGTTGGCATGTTACTCCTTTATAAGAAATTGTAAATGGGAAATTATTTCAACACCTGAGGACCACACTACAATAGAATATTCCATAGGCTCAAGATTTTGAGACATTCTGGTAAGAGTTTTCTGTAAGGCATATCCTTTCCGTGGCATGGCAACATCATTCTTCTTTAAAAAGGTTATTGGACAAACATCATTTTCACCATCACCTATATAAACAATCTGTGTATAATTCATTACCTGTTGTGACTGTTTACCTACAAATTCTGCCAAAGCTACATTTTTGCAAAGATTCTTTGGGCATCTGTTGCAAGAATGAGCATGATAATTTTCCACAGTGAGATGACCTTTGCTATCAAAAGCTGCTGGGTTTGTAAGCACTTTATCAAACACATCATGAAAATTAGCAGCTTCTAAAACCCAATCTATGAAGACCGAATTTGAATCTGAAATAATAATACAGTCAAATTTATCCTTATTCTTTCTTAAAAAGTTGAAAAGTTCCACCATTCCTGGAGTAAAAGGCACTGATGTCACTGCTCTTTTCATTTCATCTTCTCTTACACCTTTATCTCCCAAATACTTAAAGACTCTGCCCATAAACTCTGTCCACAATCCTTTTTGATAAGAATTCTGTAGTTCAATAGGAAGCTTTTTGCCTGGAGCACACTGTACAATCCAAGTGTCACTATTGTCATCTATGATTGTATTGTCAAAGTCAAAAACCAGCAAAATTTTCATGGTTGCAGATTTGGGTTACCCTGAAAAAAGAAGAAATATTATTCCCTACACAAATTGTTTATATATCTAGCTATTATACTTATTTAATAAACATAACTAAATGTTAATCGGCTAAGACAAGGGATATAACAAACAACCAATTAAGCGCTTTAAGACCACCACATAAGCACTTTTCCCTAAGAGGCAAAATTCACATTTGAGTATTTTAAACGAATGGAAAACAAAATATATAAAGACACTCATAGTTTTATTGTGTTCTTGTGAGGATGATTAAATGATTCTTTCTTTTGTTTTTTAAAAGACAAATTGTCCTTCTGTTGCCATGGCTAAAGTGCAGTGGGATCATCACAGTTCACTGCATCCTCAAACTCCTAGGCTCGCAGTAACCTCAAACTCCTGGGTTCTAGCAATCTTCCTGCTTTAGCCTCCCAAGTAGGTGGGACTAGGCAGATATCATCATACCCGGCTAATTTTTTCTGTTTTTGGTAAATATACAGTCTCACTCCTGCTCAGGCTGGTCTCAAATTCTCCATCTCAAGTGATCCTCCTGCCTCAGCCTCCTACAGTGCTAGGATTACAGTAGTGAACCACCAAGCCTAGACTGGGATTATTCTTATAAAAGGTAAAATGCAGAAAAAAATGCAGGTTAATTTTTCTTACTATCATTAAATTTTCAATCATAGCCATACTCAGTTTATTATATTAAGATATTTATAATAATTCTTTTAGTAATAGGTCAATTTTCTGGGTACTAGCCAAAATTCTGAGCAAATTTACCATAAAATATAAAACAATTTTTTTTTTTTTTTTGAGACAGAGCCTCAAGCTGTCCCCCTGGGTAGAGTGCTGTGGCATCATAGCTCATAGCAACCTCCAACTCCTGGGCTTAAGTGAGTCTCTTGCCTCCTTCTCCCAAGTAGCTGGGACCACAGGCACCCACCACAATGCCTGGCTATTTTTTTTTTTTTTTTTGGTTACAGCCATCATTGTGGTTTGGCTGGCCCAGGCTGGATTCAAACCCGTCACCTTAGGTGTATGTGGCTGGTGCCTTAGCCACTTGACTCATAGGCGCTAAGCCTATAAAATAATTTTTTAAAAGATGTTTATCCTGAAATCAATTTCTAAATGCTAATGTTTTCACTAAATGATTGCTTGATGCTATACTTAAAATTCTGAACAAATTACCTGAGAACTGGAGATCAATTTAATTCTTACAAACTAGAAGTAACTTTTTTTTTTTTTTTTTTTTGACACGGAGCCTCAAGCTATCCCCCTGGGTAGAGTGCCATGGCCTCACAGCTCACAGCAACCTCCAACTCCTGGGCTCAAGTGAGTCTCCTGCCTCTGCCTCCCAAGTAGCTGGGACAACAGGCGCCCGCCACAGCACTGGCCATTTTTTGGTTGCAGCCATCATTGTTGTTTGGCAGGCCCAGGCTGGGGATTCGAACCCACCACCTTAGGTGTATGTGGCTGGCACCTTAGCGGATTGAGCCACAGGCGCCGATCCAGAAGTAACTTTTGTTAATAGTTTTCACATGGTATTTATATCTGCTCTAGATAGTTTGACTCTTGGGTGCCAAATCATCTGAATTCACCTGAGTAATTATGCTACTTATGATGTGACAATTACTTAAGACTATTTTCTTTAGAAGATAATGAAGGCCATTAATTACAATCTCAAGAGAAAAGGAAAGAACAAACTGATCAACTGATTGCATGAATGAAAATATCACATAAAAAATAATTGTACAGACTACCCAGAAAAACTATAATTAGTGTGTATAATCAAAACATTTATGAAAGGAACAACTAATATTTTTAAGAGATCACTCTATGCCTGGCACTGGCCTAAAACCTTTATAATGTTATCTTATTTAATTGTCACAACCCTATTAAGTAGGAATCATTACTATCCTCACCTTACAGATATATAGACTGTAGCTTAGTGCTTAAGTATTAGTTAAATGGCAGTTTTGGACTCCGGCTGGTTTGATTCCAAAGTTCATACTTTTAAGTACCAAACTCCAGTGGTATTTTAATATATAGTATTTTAAACTATTCATTACTTTAAAAATAAAATACTGAGGGCCAAGCATGGTAGTTCATATTTGTAATATCAGTAGTTTAGGAGTCTGAGGTAGGAGGATCACTTGAGGCCAGGAGTTCCAGAGAAGCCTGGGCAACATGGTGAGACCCTATCTCTAAAAAAAAAAAAAAAAAAAGCCAGGCATGGTGGTATACACCACCTAGCTACTAGTGAGGTTAAAGCAGGAGGGTCTCTTGAGTGCAGGAATTTGAGGCTACAGTGAGCTCTGATCATACCACTGCATTCCAGAATGTTGACAAAGTAAGATCCTCTCTCTAAAAAAAAGAAAAAGGTGGCTCAGCACCCATTGCTCAGTGAGTAGGGCGCTGGATGAAGCTGGCAGTTCGAGCCCAGGCCAGGCCTGTTAAACAACAATGAGAACTGCAACCAAAAAAAGCTGGGCATTGTGCCTGGTGCCTGTAGTCCCAGCTACTTGGGAGGCTGAGGCAGGAGACTTGTTTGAGTCCAGGAGTTGAAGGTTGCTGTGAGCTTTGATGCCATAGCACTCTACCCAGGGGGACAGCTTGAGGCTCTGTCTCAAAAAAAAAAAAAAAAAAAAGAAATCCTAAAAATGAAAAGCAAAGAACTCTACCAATAAGATATCAATTAAAAATGGAAAACATGTCATTTAACCACATATATTCTACAGTTCAAAACAATAGATACCTAGTAGTGAAGACAGCTAGAGGTCTTGACTCACGTAAAGAGTAATTATTCTGGCTCGGTGCCTGTAGCTCAACTGGCTAAGGTGCCAGCCACATACACCTAAGGTGGTGGGTTCGAATCCCCAGCCCGGACCCACCAAACAACAATGACGGCTGCAACCAAAAAATAGCCGGGAGTTGTGGCGGGTGCCTGTGGTCCCAGCTACTTGGGAGGCAGAGGCAGGAGACTCGCTTGAGCCCAGGAGTTGGAGGTTGCTGTGAACTGTAATGCCACGGCCCTCTACCCAGGGGGACAGCTTGAGGCTCTGTCTCAAAAAAAAAAAAGAGTAATTATTCTATCTCTCAATTTAGAGTAATATCTAGAGAATAACTAACCCAGGGGGAGCTCCTGTTGTGTGAATTTAGATGGCATATATAGTATTCTAATATTCTGGATCTTTGTATCTCCAAATCCCTAATCTAGCTGTCTCTGAATGGATCCCTGAAATTTAAATGAAGAATTCACTTTCTCATAGAAGTAATATAATAACAATAAGGCATAATCAATAATTTCATTATTACTGTACCTAGGGATATTTTATTTTATTTATTTGTTTTTGAGACAGAGCTTCAAGCTATCCTCCTGGATAGAGTGCTGTGGCATCACAGCTCACAGCAACCTTCAACTCCTGGACTCAAGCGAGTCTCCTGCCTCAGCCTCCCAAGTAGCTGGGACCACAGGCGCCCACCACAATGCCCGGCTATTTTTTGGTTGTAGCCGTCATTGTTGTTTGGTAGGCCAGGGCTGGATTTAAACCTGCTACCTTAGGTCTATGTGGCTGGTGCCTTAGCCACTTAAGCCACAGGCGCCAAGCCCCTAGGGATATTTTAAATTGAATATGCTTTTGGAGTATTCTGAATTTATAATTAAAATATTTTTCCCAGTGATTTGCATATTTATTATGATAATTTTCTGGCAGGTATCTAGTCAAATGTCTTATTTTAACAAAATTCATATCAAAATTTATTTTTTTGTTGCCCTGGGGTTGATTGCTGTGGCATCATACCTCACAGCAACCTCAAACTCTTGGGCTCAAGCAATTCCGCTTGCCTCAGGCTCCCAAGTAGCTGGGATTACAGGTGGCTGACACAACACAAAATAATTTTTTTTCAAATGTAACTCATTAGGCTTGGTGCCTGTGGCTTAAGTGGCTAAGGCGCCAGCCACATACACCTAAGGTGGCGGGTTCAAATCCAGCCCGGGCCCCCGCCAAACAACAATGATGGCTGCAACCAAAAAAAAAAAAAATAGCCAGGCGTTGTGTCGGGCGCCTGTGTCCCAGCTACTTGGTAGGCTGAGGCAGGAGACTCGCTTGAGCCCAGGAGTTGGAGGTTGCTGTCAGCTGTGATGCCACAGCACTCTACCCAGGGGGACAGCTTGAGGCTCTGTCTCAAAAAAAAAAAAAAATGTAACTCATTAGTTGAAAACTGCCTCAAGCCTGGATTTAATTATACATAAATTACTGAAATTTCTGAACTATTAGTCTTAAAGTAGCATGAGACTGAAGGCAACATAGTTCCACCACTAATATAAGTGTACTTGTCATAATTTCAGATCTTTTTCTATTTGTCTTTTTTCACCACTCAACATAAATCTTTATTAAAAATACTTACCCAACTTTGTATTTCCAAGACAATTAATCTTACTTCAGCATAGAGCTTAGGTCATGATAATCCTCAGTTTTAAACACCAGCCAGTTGCTTTTAAACATTATTTCTAGTCTATAAACAGGGAGCAAGGTCTTCTGGTTTGGAGCACAAAAACGGAAACTTCTTAACTCCTAAAATTAAAAAAAGTATTTTAAGAGCTTTCAAATTTGTGTTTAATTATGTTGTTTTTCCCTATGTCAGAAAAACATCTATTGGCAATGAGAGAAACAAAATTTTGGTTAAATAATAACAACAAAAAGACCATTAAATATAAAACAAGGAATAGTATGTGAAAATCAGTTTTTTCCAGGGGATAAAATCACAAGTGTTAAGCTGCTCGAGATTTTCAGATTCCACTCTTTCTTTTTATTTGTTGAATAACAGAGGTATACACATTCTGTTGTCAACAAACATTCAGAGATTTAGTGCTGTATTTGAAACAAAAATGTTTTAAAAAAATTAAGGATGGGGGCAAAGACTTAAAGAACATGAAGCTATTTTGATAACAATTTGTTAAAATTCTGAAGTTACTATTCTCTTCAAAAGCACAAACAGTATCTATTAGTGTACATGTAACGTTTCCAGAGTGTAACAATAACCTATCTACATTACACAATAATAACTATAAACTAAAAGATATCCAAGAATTGGGGATTAGTTAAATAAGATATGTATTCGATAGACTTGTAATATTTATTCAGCCAGTAAAAGTTAAGATGTTCAGTTCAAATTAAACAAACAAGTCACAAAATAGTATGTATGGTATAATCTCATTTTTGTTTTAAAAAATAAATGTTTTTGGCTCGGCGCCTATAGCTCAAGTCGCTAAGGCGCCAGCCACATAAACCTAAAGTGGTGGGTTCGAATCCAGCCCGGGCCTGCCAAACAACAATGATGGCTGTAACCGGAAAAAAATAGCCAGGCGTTGTGGCGGGCACCTGTCGTCCCAGCAACTTGGGAGGCTGAGGCAGGAAACTTGCTTGAGCCCAGGAGTTGGAGGTTGCTGTGAGCTATGCCACGGCATTCTACCCAGGGGGACAGCTTGAGGCTCTGTCTCAAAAAAATAAAAATAAAAAAAAAATAAATGTTTTTGTATACAGTGGTCATGGGTGGGTTCAACTGTAGTTGACACTTTTTCTCCATTGATTTTGTAATAAAATATTTTTCTTCCAAAAATGATTTACTATTTCATATCAGAGTGCATATGTTACCTTCTTAAATACACAACAAAGAGAAAAAAGGATGGTGATCATAAAAGAACAAATAACTCTAGACTGACTGACAATCCAGGTTAGAGTGAGATTTAAAACCTGGATTGTGAAGTCAAAGGACATCTGAACACCACGTCAAATTGGAAAATCAATGACAACAAATCTTATGAGATTGGCCAGGTGCAGTAACGTCTATAATCCCAGGACTCTGAAAGGCTGAGGCAGGAGTATCCCTTAAGCTCAGGAGTTCAAAACCAGCCAAAGTGAGAGTAAGACCCCCCTCTCTACTAAAAAAAATATAGAAAAATTAGCTGGGTGTTGTGGTGGGTACATTTGAGCCCAGGAGTCTCAGGTTGCTGTGAGCTAGGCGGAGGCCATGGCAACCTACCCCAGAGCAAGAGAGTGAGACTGTCTCAAAATAAATAAATAAATAAATAAAAATAAAAACAAACTTTTTGAGATTCAATACTTTTTTTCTAAGACAGAGTCTCACTATGTTGCCCTTGATAGAGTGCTGTGGCATCACAGCTCACAGCAACCTCAAACTCTTGGGCTTAAGTAATTCTCTTGCCTCAGCCTCCCAAGTAGCTGGGACTACAGGCACCCACCACAACACCCGGGTATTTTTTTGTTGTTGTTGCATTTGTCATTGTTGTTTAGCTGGCCAGAGCTGGGTTTGAACCTGCCAGCCCTGGTGTATGTGGCCAGCACCCTAACCGCTGTGCTATGGGAGCTGAGCCAAGATTCTATATGTGTGTGTGTGTGTGTGTGTGTGTATATATATATATATATATATATATTTATTTATTTATTTTTTTGGCTGGGGCTGGGTTTGAACCACCACCTCCAGTATATGGGGCCGGTGCTCTAGTCCTTTGAGCCATAGGCACCGCCCAAGATTCAATACTTTTGAAACTAATTTAGTTAAAATTCCAGATAAATTTTGTTGGGAGACCATTCTCCATAGGTCCATAGTGTTCTGCATGTCTGACAAGCAAAGCACTTATATTCTTTTGCTCTAGACTACAGTCTCAAGGATGTTAGTATAATGAACAGCGTTGAAAGGCATACTTATTATGCAAAACACAGATTTGGGCTCCCTAGGCTCAGGGTTCCTGTCTTGTAATGCAACACACTCCACATCCAGGTGACTTCTGGGGCACTCTGCATCATCCTGTGGGAAATGGGGCATGAGGAAAATTGCTAATATTCTGGCTACCATTGTAATTCATCTCTTAGAGTCTGTATCTTCTACAAAACTATGGCAGGCTAAGAGAGCAAATAGAGTAAAATCTGTGATCCTCTTGTTCTTGTACTTTTTAAACTATGTTTCCTAAAAGCCACCAGTGTTGTACGTACAAGAACTAATTATCTACAAGTATTTTATTAATTCTTCCATACTTACCAACATTATAACACCTGACAGTAAACCTGAAGAAAAATAGTACAACTACATGTTAGAACTTTTGTTATTAAAAATTTTATGTTTGGCGGGTGCAGTGGCTCACGCCTGTAATGCTAGCACTGTGGGAATCTGAGGTGGGTGGATCACCTGAGCTCAGGAGTTCCAGGCCAGCCTGAGCAAGAGCAAGACTCATCTCTAAAAAGTAAAACAAAACAAAACAAAAAGCTGGGCATCTGTAGTCTCATCTATTTGGAAGGCAGAAGCAAGAGGATCACTTGAGCCGAAGAGTTTGAGGTTGCTATGAGCTAAGATGCAAGGCACTTTAACAAGGGTGACAAAGTAAGACTCTCTCAAAAAATAAATACAATTTAAAAATTAAAAAATTAAATTTTATGTTCTTTTCATTCTGAGCAACTGCAACTGCATTTGGTGTCTAACGTGTTCATGTCGGAGCCAACTTGTTAGTAATGAAATCATTTGTACATCAATGTGTTAGAAAAGGATCTTTTGAAACCAAGTGTGCATCCGCTCAACAGATTTTATGTCCACGGAAGTCTAATTGAGGTCCCCCAAACACATTCAATTTACTGTAATAATTTTAACAAGCAATGTAAAATATATTAGGATCTTAACATCTGTGTTGTAGGGACATCACCCAAGTTTTTTTTTGAGACAGAGTTTCATTTTGTCGCCCTCAGTAGAGCGGTAGAGTGCCTTGGAGTCACAGCTCACAGCAACCTCCAGCTCCCGGGCTTAGGCGATTATCTTGCCTTAGCCTCATGAGTACCTGGGACTACAGGCACCCACCACAACGCCCGGCTATTTTTTTGTTGCAGTTTGGCCGGGGCCGGCTTAGAACCTGCCACCCTGAGAATATGGGGCTGGCGCCCTACTCACTGAGCCACAAGCGCCGCCCATCATCACCCAAGTTTTTTTTGTTTTTTTTTTTTTGAGACAGAGCCTCAAGCTGTCCCCCTGGGTAGAGTGCCGTGACATCACAGCTCACAGCAACCTCCAACTCCTGGGTTCAAGCGAGTCTCCTGCCTCAGCCTTCCAAGTAGCTGGGACCACAGGCGCCCGCCACAACGCCCGGCTATTTTTTTGGTTGCAGCCATCATTGTTGTTTGGCGGGTCCGGGCTGGGGATTCGAACCCGCCACCTTAGGTGTACGTGGCTGGCGCCTTAGCCACTTGAGCCACAGGCGGCGAGCCGTCACCCAAGTTTTAACACTCCTATTTTTTAAAAAACTTAGCCTTCTACAGCCTTGACCATGTCTCAATAACC
>CAUYTI010090449.1:0-32602 GCA_963575145.1 Galago senegalensis
GGGGGCTGAGAAAGACAGCAGGACCCGGAACAGGGGAACAGGGGGGGCTGAGAAAGACAGCAGGACCCGGAACGGGGGGGGGGGCTGAGAAAGACAGCAGGACCCGGAACGGGGGGGGGCTGAGAAAGACAGCAGGACCCGGAACAGGGGAACAGGGGGGGCTGAGAAAGACAGCAGGACCCGGAACAGGGGAACAGGGGGGGCTGAGAAAGACAGCAGGACCCGGAACGGGGGGCTGAGAAAGACAGCAGGACCCGGAACAGGGGGGGCTGAGAGAGACAGCAGGACCCGGAACAGGGGGGGCTGAGAAAGACAGCAGGACCCGGAACAGGGAGGGCTGAGAAAGACAGCAGGACCCGGAACAGGGAGGGCTGAGAAAGACAGCAGGACCCAGAAGAGGGGGCTTGCTGGTGAGAAGGAAGCAGGCACGTGAGTTGGGAGGGAAGGTAACCAGAGGCCTCTCATTCGTTTTCCAAATGTGGGGGAGCATAAAAATAAAGCCGTGTGTACCCTGTGCTGTGCTAGCAGCCAAGACGTAAAGTTACCACCGCCAACACTGGGCCACTGGAGGGCAACGCAGAGACTCCCAGGAACGTGGCGCCAGCCTGCAGAGCGGGGACTGCCTGTGGGTAAGAAGCTCCAGCTGGCTCAGAAATGGGGGGAAGAAAATCAAAATCTCCCCTTCTTACTCAGCAAAAACTTCGCAGTGTGAATAACGTTATCAGATAAAATCTGACCATTCAATACGTAGTTGAGTTTACTATTAACTTAGCTAACTATAAATCTAATCACAAAATAATGAATTTTCACATTCTACCTTAAGTAATGATGCCAAGACAAAGGTGGCAAGTTTAGTACTCCATGCTACTATGGAGCTTATTTAAAGAAGAATCCTATTTCGTTTGTTATTAGTACTTTGTGAGTATTTCCACATAATTGTGGGAAATAGGAGATTTAGTGTTTGAAGCAAATATCTGAATTAATGTTATATTTAGGAAAACAAAAATAATAAATGCTTTTAATGTACCAGTCAAACAACTGCATAGAGAGCTAACTGTGTCTTCAGTTGAAATACACATAATGTACCAAGAAAAATGGTTAGTTTAATTATACGCTGAGTTTCAGGATTGAAGCACGGACAGCGGTGGCCAGGCTGCACAGGGGAGACTCCTGGAGAGCTTTCAAGTAGCTGTTCTCAGGCTCCCCACCTCGGCCAATGCCAGCGCAATCCCGGGAGTAGGAATCAGGTGCTAATGGTTTGAAAGATCCACAGGTGATTCCAGTTTGCAGCCAGCAGTTCAAAACTATCGTCAGAAAGGAAAAGCAAAACCCCCTCACAACCTGCCTGCACCTCCCCTTTCAGTTGGCACCTTTGCTTTGGGTCCTTTGTCAATTGCTTAAGACACAGTAGCTGAGGACTTTCAGTGAAGTGTGGAAGTCTGAATATGTAAGTTTATATCTGTTTATACCACAACCCCCTAAAACTGACGTGAAGTAGAAAAATGAGTGACAATCCATTAGTACAAAAAAAATGGCGGAAACAAACTCAGCCCAAGGTAACAAGAGACCTTGGGAAGATGGAAACCACATAGAGACCTTGGGAAGATGGAAACCACAAGACCAGTGGAGAGTGACTCAGAGCTGAGAACAGCGCCCGGCACTGCACTCAGTGCCCCAGCCTCTCAGAAACACCTGGGACTTACGGTGTCAGGGGCTGTGGGGCCGGGGGTAGAGGAGAGCTCGGTGGGAGAAGTGGTTGAAAGTTCGTACTGGGAGTAAGGCTATAAGATTTCTGCTCCAGATGAACTGATCTATTCCTTGTCTCCAAGGAAACAGGGAGTCAATCCTGGATGAAATGAGAGGAGAGAGTCCCCAAACTGGGAGCCCCAGAAATAGCCAAGGCCTGTGCTGTTCCATCCTGCCCCTGCTATGAACGGGAGGTGTCATTGCCCCATTTTCATAGATGAGGAGATGTGTAGAGGGCAGGGTCAGGGTCAGCATTCAGAACTACCCTGGGCCTGGCACGACAGTGTCCGTCTCACTCAGTCTTCAAGTCGACCAGATGGAGCAGGTAATTTCAGGGCCATTTTAGACATGAGGGGACTGAGATTCAGAGTAGCAGGGTTCAGGCCTGGGTCTTGGTTGTGCCTGACCTCAGAGCCTGAGGGTTTGATACTAAAACTAGATGAAAACCTAAAGCACAGCCCAGTTTACTGAGAGAATATTCATTCTGCAAATGGCTTTTGGTAAAATCTCCCTTTTCTCTTTTTCCTGTGTAGCTAGGAGAAGGTAGTTTGCAGGCTCTTTCCTCCATATAACCAGACAGTGCAATTTAGTTCAATTCAAGACTCACTGAAAGGTTACGAGGCTGACGGAGATGGACTTCAGGGATGCTCATGGCAGACGGCTCTGTCAATCTGAAATTTCATGCAGTAACTAGAAACACAAAGCAACTTCTTTCTTCTTTTTAATGATAATCTCACTTTAAGTGGGAAGAAAATAATCTCATATTGAAAAGACTCTTGGGTTCATTGGTCCAACTTGCTTATTTGCTTATGCTGAGGTCCAAAGAAATGACTCCCTCAAATGAGCAAGAAAATACTTTCCATAATTCTTAGACTATGATGATGCATCCTGCTCATTGGCTCTGGAATGAATAAAGGACAGGGTGAAAAAAATCGTAGAATCAGGCCCGAGTAGATTAGAGGCACCGTTCCTTCTACTTCCTCTATAAAAAGACTGTGGTGTTTTATTGCAAAGTTATCACAGAGTGGACTTGACATTGGCCTCTGATGCATGAACGGCCTCAAAATGTGGAGAGGTGCGATGATCCCCAAGTGAGGTCTACAGGTGAGTAGACACAGAGGTGTCCTGATACAACGGGAAGATGTTTAGCAGAGAGTATGCATGCTTGAAACTTAGATGTCTTTATCGCAGGGGTTTTCAAAGTGTGGTCTGGCTCGTCACAAGGTTAAAGCTATTTTCATAGCAACACTGATACATTATCTGCCTTTTTCATTCTCATTCTCTCGTCAATGCATAGAGGCTCTCTGAGGGTGACACTGCAACAATCTGGATGCAGAAGGAGAGGGAAGAATCCGCCCAACTTCCTTTCAGTGAGACATTAAACAAATATGCAAAAATTTACAACAATGCCTTCAACTAGATGTATTTTTTATTTTTAAAAATACAAATTTTATTTATTTTCAGATTAATATGAGGGTACAAATGTTTTAATTACATTGTCTTCGATTCTAAGGTAAAGTTCAAGCTGTAGTTGAGCCCTTCATGGGGGGGGCGTGCTGAACACCCTCATATTGTGCACATTAGGTGAGACCCCAAATCGTCCTCCCTCCCCTCTCTCTCCTCTCCCTTCCCCTTGCTAGACTATACTTGTGTTTTGAAAATATAAATTTTGAAAAGTAAAGATAATTTACTATGTTAAAATGTAATGTTTTTATTGTTTTCAGGTTTAATTTCTACTAGACAAATAGCAATAGATAAAACCCATATAAACAAAAGCTTTGGGAGGGTTTCTTATTATCTGTAAAAGTACATAAAAGTCCAGATGATCGTAAAGTCTAAGAGCTGCTGCTTTACTGGACTCTAAAGTGAACGAGGGGTTCAGAATTCACCCTATAATTATCTCGAGAGTAGGAAAAACAGTGCATTATATTTCTGGTTGAAAACATTAATCAAGAACTTTTATTTTGGTAGAATATAATATAAATACAAATCATGGAAGGCTGCGCTCACACCTGTAGTCCCAGCACTCTGGGAGGTCGAGGCAGATGGATTGCTTGAGCTCAGGAGTTGGAGACCAGCCTGAGGAAGAGTGAGGCCCTGTCTCTAAAAGTAGCTGGATGTTGTGGTGGCAACTGTAGTCCCAGCTACTAGGGAGGCTGAGGCAAGAAAATCATTTGACTCCAAGAGACTGAGGTTGCTGTGACATCACGGCACTCTACCAAGGGCGACAAAGTGAGACTCTGTCTCAAAATAATAATAATAATAGAAATAGTATAGTATGTAAGTATTTAAAATATGCCATCTTTTTTTTTAATAAGGCTTGTTTTCTATTTCTTTAAAATGTGCTAAGAAATGTAAGATCTTAAAAAATATCAGATCTTTCTTGGTTCTGACCATCTCTTTGTGAAGAAAACACACAAAATTCATATTTTGGCATTGCAAATACTAAAGGCTAATATCTACTGAGCTCTTGTATGTTTCCAAGTGCTTCCACTCATTAGCCCATTGAGCCCATTGTTCAGTGACTATGGGCAGACCCCTGGTAAAGGGGGTGGACGGGGGCCCACCAACATTCAGTGACTTTGGGCAGACCCCTGGTAAAGGGGGTGGACGGGGGCCCACCAACATTCAGTGACTTAGGGCAGACCCCTGATAAAGGAGAAACCAGGAGCTGGGTCCCGCTGGTCCATCTCCAGACCCCCTGCTTTATGCCGAGGAGACACCATGATCATCCACTCCTCTCCTATCTCAGGAATCTCTCTCCTACTTGCTAGAATAGGAGGTATTTTGAATGGAAATGAGGAGAAAGAGAACACAGATCAGAAAGGCTTTCATGGGTCTGACGGGCCCCTGGGGAAGTGGTGGCCCATGGTTCTGCCTTCTGTCAGTTCCTTTAGGGCAGAGCTCTGCTTACTGCATTGTGTTATTTATTAATTTAGAAAACAACACCCTATGTGCAAAGTGCTTCTGGGCTGGGAGATCAGATGGTAGGTTTTAAGGACTTCTCCCTTGGGGAGGTGTCTCACAAGCAATTCTCATAAAGGCAATATGTCCCCCCTCTTTCCATTATGCAAATCTGACTGTCTTACTGGGTCCTCCGTTGGCACCATAGAAAGAAAAAACATAACACTAGAAGACAAATTGGTGCAGGAGAAACAGCAAGTCACTTTCCCAAACCCAAGGTGGGCAGAGCACCGAGAACGCCCGCTGGTCTTTAGTCCAGAAAGGTGACAAGATGCTCTCAGGTGATGTAAACCCATCAGTGTCAGTGTAATTATATGATATAGTAGGCAACATATAAGTAGTAGTAATAGTAGCAGTAGTCAGCTTGTTGCTGGGGGAGGGAGTTCTTTCGTTTATTTTCATCAGGTGCCCTACTTCCTTGTAGACCACACTGAGTTAGAAAACTCCTGCATTTCTATTCAAACTCAAACCCTAGTTATCAAGAGCCAGACAAAGAATTACAGGTATTTTTCTTAAGGATCATAACATAAGTACCTCCTAGCAAAAGCTCTATTCCTAGTCAGTCGAGGCACTCAGGAGTGGGGGGAATCGTATTCTGACTGATAACCTGGATCGGGAACTCTTCCCACCGGGGTACATTTTTAATAATTTACTGAGATTTTACAACTTTTATCCCATCAGGATATAGATGTAAAATTATGACTCAATAGTGACACAGAGAAAAAGAAACTATTTTCACTGTGAGAGGAGATGCAAACCATATCTACGATTAGATCCAAGAAAATCTGCCTTCTGACAACCTCCCAGGGCTTCAGTTCCTTGGGTAACAAGGTTGGCATTATTACAGGAACCCATGGAATTTAAGAGGTGCACAGTAATATGAAAACGATTACACATGTGAAATGACCTTGCCCTACAAGAAAAGAATCATTGAACTAGTAATTTCCCGAGTTCTTCACATTGAGATGACAAAATGGAAGAAGCATCAATATAAAAATATATCTTAAACGCCTGAGATGAGGTCCTGCAAAAATTAATAGGAGCTTAACATACGCTGGATAATAACGTGGTGGAGATTAATTTAGCAGTTTCATCTTCTCCACCATTAGAAATGGTGTTTAGACTATGTCTTCATTATACTTTATTCATAATTTATTTATGAACACTGACCTCTTGCCTTTCAACTTAGAAAGGCAACTATAGAAAACTATAATCAATCTTTATATTTGAAGCTCTAATTCTGAAAACCCAGAGTATTTCTTCTGTATACAACCTATCCCCAGTGTAACAATTCTCCAAAACTAATAGAGGCAGCACAGTTTCTTAGAGGAAAGGTATAAATACATTTAAAATAATAATTCACACTTTTAAAAGAAATAAAAATGGAGGGAAAGAAAGGCTGATTTCAACCCCCTAAATTCATTTAATGATCCTAAAGTACAAATAAATGTTCCCATCCCTGTAACAGATGAGGAAGGTGAAGCCCCGAGGGTCAAACTTGATCAACAGAGAAATTAGGACTCAACGCCTCCACCTCCGTCTGACTCTAGGACAATAATACTCTCTGAGACCTCTCACTAAATGAGAAAAGTGAAAGACCACTGCATAATTTCAGTAAGACTTGCTGTTATTTAATAAAGGTACCCAGAATTTATTCAAGTTTTCTTCCTCCCAAATGACTTTCTTAATCATCGAAAGGAGAGTCACTTGACTAAAGCAACCCTCTAGGACTCTCCGCTCTTGGTAAAGGCCACCTCTGGCGGACTCTGTGCTCATCAGAAGATCATTCCAGCCAGGCTCAAGGTCTCAGCCTCCGCTCTTGGTAAAGGCCACCTCTGGCCGACTCTGTGCTCATCAGAACATCATTCTAGCCAGGCTCAAGGTCTCAGCCGTCCCTCCTGGATTTCCTGTCATTTGAGGCTAATTCGGAGGCAAACTACAGTCTCACACTCTCCTTTCTACCCTCTCCCCCCCCTTCTTTTCCTTCTTTCCTTCCTAAGTATGTTATGCAAAGTTTGTTCTTTCTATAAAAGATGAGTGTCATCTCAAATTTATCCTCATTCTTTTGGCATTGGCCCCCAACACATCCCCTCAGTCATCGAACAGGTAACTCTCAGAAGACATGCTAATGTGAGGAAGTCTGTCGGTATCGGAAAAAGAAAAAAATCAGTCCTAAAATATGCCCTTGAATGAGGTTTAAATTCCAGCTTGACCATTTACTATTTAGGAGAAGTTGGATAATTTTCCTAACTTATTTGAACTTTAATTTCCTTGTCTAAAAAAACAGGCATAAAAAAAAGACACTGATTCCATAGGGTTCAGTGAGTAATCCATATACAGTGCTTGTGCCCAGCACACGGAAAATAATCAATCACGATCTATTGATCATCTACAGTTTCCCACTAGAATGAACGTATCTAGAAGTTTATTTATAGAACCGTGTTACTTTTCAAAAGGGGTCAAAGTTTTTCCAACAGTTATAGAAGGCAAAAAAGAAAAAAATCAACCAGGAAAAATATAAAAGAGGAGAGAAAACTCCAGTCGTGGCAGCAGATACCTTGAGAGTGGCAGACAAACTTTTAGCAAAAGATCATCTCAGTAGAACAATAATTATGCAAATGGCCGGCACGTAACTAGCGGTGGTCACAGAATACTTAAACCACTTAGCACAATAAATTCAATATGGCTCTTGTGAATTAAGAGTATTTGTACTGTATATAAATCACTTTGTGGATATAGACCAGGGAAGTAACCTGGGGAAAAGGATAACAGAGGCAAACTTTGGTCTAACTATGAAAGGAACCCCAGGAAGGAAATGAATACTTCTACTGTAAAAACACTTCTGATACAGACACCAGGTCAGATCTCAGATTAGGAGAAAGCCTCGACAATCCCTGCAGCCTGCTGGGAAACCATCAGAACACTCTCCTTCAGCTAAAGAATTTATTACTTAAACTACAGTCATGTTTAAAGACGTTAATTGTGACTCTGCTTTTATATTAATAACATCGTACTTCAAAGTATGTCACAGTATCTTTCAGGTCAACATTATTCGATAGCATTACGATGCTACTCCGAAAAGTTTTGTCTTCAGAGAAAGATTTTGTGATAATTTTCTTTCCTGCCACTGGTTTCTGTTCTTTATCTTATTAAAATAAGTGTTTGGTTTTCTAACTTAAGAAAATTAAACACACATAATGCTTCCTATTGCCTTTCCACTACCATATTAGATGCTTGTCATTTTTCAACAGTTTTAAAACACACAGTACAATCCTATATTTTGGAGAAATTATTAAGATTGCTGAATGAAGGTTTAGAAAAGAAAATGACTGACCAAGCCCCTGAGTAAGAACACGGCATCTTTTTCATCCATTTTATTGCTACTGTATTCATTGAACAGATCTTATAAGAATAAAATTGTAAGGAATATGAACTTGTGGCAAGACCAGACAGAACATTCTGGAACTTCAGAGTAAAATCATCCTCTTAACATCAGGAGACATAACACTACCATCTCACCGTGAAAATAATCATAGATGAATGTACTAATCAGGTCTAATGGTCTTTGAAGTTCTCTAAATTCCAATATTAAGAACTATCCTTGACAAAACTACTTATATTATCAAAAAGTTACAAAGCAAACAACTTATGAGCAAGACACAACTATTTTGGCTTAAATCTAAAATCAAAGCTGTAACATTAAGCAAAACTAAAATGAGTGCAAGAATCATGCCATTAAGACAACCTAAATGTAAGAGCCCAACCGTTGGTCCCTATTGTATAGTAATGAAGGTGACATGCTAGCTTCTGGGTGACAGCCGTTTAGCAGTCAAGATCAGAAGTCAATGTGTGCCCTTTCCTTGTGACCGCTTTATGGTGTATGTTCAAATTCTGTACTAAAACTGCAGCTGTAAAAACAAATTTTATAGCTGATACACAACACAAAAAAGGAATATCATAGGTTCAGAAGAACATTCGCTTGCCCTGGCTGGGTCCCTGGGGGCGTCTGGCGTTGGAGCATGAACAACTAAAGGCTTTCCCAGTGCTCTGGGCCCGTCCAACCAGCAGCGTTAGACCTTTAGCACAGGCTGTTCCTTCTGCCTGGAAACCCTTTTGCTCCCCCTGCTTGGTTCACAACAACTCATCCTTCAGATCTCAGGTGTGGTGTCTTTTCCCTGGGGGTGTCTTTTCTGGATCCCCAGGTTCAAACCCTCCCTGGAATGTGTGCGCCTCTCTTCTGCAGCGCCTGTGCACAGCCGCAGCTTGGTGCACTTATGTGTGGTTATTCTATCTCTTCTGTCCCATTAGAATGTCAGCCTCACGAGGGGAAGGGGTCAGGGATGCTGTTCTTACTGTTAAAGCCCTAGCACAAAGCTGGACATGTACTTAATGCTTGTTTATGGAGGGGAGGAAGGGATGGGAAGACATATAGGAGAAGTAATTATAGTTAGCTAGGTTAGTTAGGTAATCATGATGACTAAAGTTCTACCCCAGGAGGACAGGGAGGCAAGATGGCTGACTGAAGCCAGCTTTCAGCAGAGGCTCACGTCCAGAGGGAGAAATAATGGCCAGAAATAACTGAATATAGCAGAAGATCAGGAGCTGAGCTAAGAGAGAGGATGGATAGGTTCATATCACCCCTGCTATGATAAGCTTGGGACTCGAAGGAAATACATTTTAGGCATAAAACCCATCCCAAAGAGGATGGGAATCCTTCCCAACCCCCCGACCTCCCACCCCCAGGAGAGCAGCTTGAGGCAAATAGAGAACAGAGGACCTTTTGTTTCACCAAAGGGGAGAGAAGGACTAAAGGCCAGGACTCCCTCCATGGAGAGATACCACTGCAAGCCTAGGCAGTCTCTTGAACTTCCAAAAGTTGATCTAATATTCTCCCTACCTTCCTGAACTCCCAATCCACTCCTCCCCCCTCTCCTGGTGGTCTGGAAGACAACCTCCTGCAAAATCCTGAGCGTTTGGCAGATTTTTGCTAGGGTGGGGCAACTCATCAGCTGTGGGACAGTTGCGCTGAAACTGTAACTTTAATAGAGGAGAGGAGTCACAAGGGGAGAGAGACTTGTCCAGCATTGGAAAGAGCATAGCTTGGGTCCTGCACTACTGACCACTAGGGAATGGCCCACTGGCTCCCTGGCTTGGCAGCCCAAGGTGGGCGGCTCAGCTTCCTCCACTGGTGGCAGTGGCAGGAACTCCCACCCAGCTCTGGTGTCCTGTAGTCTGTGGCCTGCGACTCTCGCCTGGCTCTTGAGACACACAGCCCATGGCTGGTGACTCCCAGTCAGCCTTTGCGACTTGCGGTGGCCCACAGCCAGCCAGCAAACTCCACCTGGCCCCTGTGACCAGCAGTGGTGGCTGGTGACTCTTGCCTGGTTTCTGTGACCTGTGGCCTGTGGCCCATTATTCCCACCTAGTTGCTGTGACGCATGCAGCCTGCAGCCAGCAACTCACCCTCCAGCTCCGGAGACCCAGAGCCCACAGCTGGTAACTCCCACCCAGCTCCTGCGACCGTGGCCCAAGGCCAGTGAATCCTGCCAGGCCCCTGCAACATGCAGCCCATGGCCAGCAACTACCACCCAGCTCCTATGACCTATCTGACCCACTGCTGGAGACTCTACCCTCTGGCTCCCCACCTGGCTCCTGAGACCCACTGCCTGGGGCTGACAACTCCACCCTCCAGCTTCCTGCCTGGCTCCTGCAGCTCCAGGCCAGGGGGTCAGTGGCTCCACCCTCCAGTTCCCCACATAGATCCTGTAGCATGAGCTGGGGGTCAGTAGCCCTGCCTCTGGTTCCCTGCCCAGCTCCTGTGACCCTTGTGGCTTGTGGCAATGCCCTCCAGCTCAAGGCTGGCTTCTGTGACCTGCACACAGCAGTACCCCAGACAGGGGGCACCACCCCTGACAGTGGCAGTGCTGCCCCTGATGGTGGTGGCACCTCCACAGTCCCTCCCACTGGGGTCAAATTGAGCTGCCAGTGGATTCCCATTGCCTAGATGCTGAAGACCTTTTGAACTCTCCCACCTGATTGGTGTTTGTGACAACCAGGACAAATGGTTTGGAACTCTTGACCTGAACTGATCACCCAGGGACCCACCACAGTTGTATCCTGATTGTGTTGCTGTGGGAGTGTAGGATTCTCTCCCTTCTAGTTGTCTCCTGTGGGTGGGTGGGGTGTCTTAGTTGCTTATATATCTCCACAGCTGAGATTTCAGTCCAAAGCCACCTAGGAGCAATTCAAAAGTTGTCTCAAGAATTCAATGAAGGACAGCACCTATGACTCAAAGGAGTTCAAACCTGGCCCTGGCCAGAAACAGCAAAAAAAAAAAAAAAAAAAAAAAAAAAAATAATTAAATGAATTCAAAGAAAAAATCACCAAAGATTTTGACACATTGAGGCAAGAACTTGCAGCCCTCAAAGATCTGAGAAATACAGTAGAATCCCTGAGTAACAGAATGGAGCAGTCAGAAAAAAAGGATCTCTGACATTGAAGACAAAGCTGTTGAATGCTCCCAAACACTCAAAGAGGAAGATAAGTGGAGAGCAAAAATGGATCATTTCTGGACAGAATTGTGGGACCACTCCAAAAGAGCAAACATTCACCTCATAGGAATCCCTGAAGGAGAAGAGGATGGTCTAAAAGGCACAGATACTCTACTCCAAGAGGCAATTGAGGAGAACTTCCCAAGCATAGCAAGAGATACTGAAATTCAGATAGCTGACAGTTTCAAACCCCAGCATGACTCAACCCAAACAAAGCATCTTCTAGACACATTGTAATTAACTTCACCAAAGTTAATATGAGGAGAAAATCCTGCAAGCAGCCAGACATAAGAAAATCATAACCTACAAGGGGAAGAATATTAGAATGACTGCAGATCTTTCTGCTGAAACTTTTTAAGCCAGAAGAGGATGGTCATCAACCTTTAATGTCCTAAAACAAAACAACTTTCAGCCCATGATCCTGTATCCAGCTAAATTGACCTTCATTTATGACAGAGAAGTTAAATACTTTAATGAGATACACATGTTGAAGAAATTTGCCATAACCAAACCAGCTCTTTAGATCCATCCTCCATAATGAAGCACAATGCTCTACTACCAAAGTAAACTCACTCTGAAATTCTTGACCAAAACCCAATTTCCACAGTGGTAAAAAGATTAAAAATGTCCACTGAAATTTCAAAAAACATAACACCCAAAATACTACCAGGCTTATCAATACTCTCAATTAATATGAACAGCTTAAACTATCCTCTTAAGAAGTACAGGTTGGTTGACTGGATACAAAAACTCAGGCCAGATATCGGCTGCATACAGGAATCTCATCTTACCTTAAAGGATAAATATAGACTCAGGGTGAAGGAATGGGCATCTGTAATCCACGCAAATAAAAATCAGAAAAAAGCAGGGGTGGCAATTTAATTTGCAGATACAATAGGCTTTAAACCAAAAAAAGTAAGGAAAGACAAGGATAGTCACTTCATATTTGTTAAGGGAAACACTCAACACGATGAGATGTCAATTATTAACATTTATGAGCCCAACCAGAATGCTCCTCAATTTATAAGGGAGACCCTAATAGACATGAGCAATTTAATATATTCCAGGACCATAATAGTTGGAGATTTTAACACCCCTTTGGCAGTGTTTGATAGATCCTCCAATAAGAAACTAAGCAAAGAAATTTTGGATTTAAACTTCACCATACAACAATTGAATTTAACAGACATCTAGAGAACATTTCATCCTAACAAAACTGAATACACATTCTTTTCATCAGTCCATGGAACATCCTCCAAAATTGATCACATCTTAGGTCACAAGTCTAACCTCAGCAAATTTAAAAGTATAGAAATTTTTCCTTGTATTTTCTCAAATTATCACAAAATAAAAGTTAAATTCACCAATAACAGGTATCTGAATACTCATACAAAGACATGGAAACTAAATAATCTTATGCTGAATGATAGCTAAGTCATACATGAGATTAAGAAGGAAATTGTGAAATTTTTGGAACAAAACAATAATGAAGACACAAATTACTGGAACCTATGGGATACTACAAAGGCAGTCCTAAGAGAGAAGTTTATAGTGTTCCTCAAGAGAACAGAAAGAGAGGGAATCGATAACTTAATGGGATATCTTAAGCAACTGGAAAAGGAAGAACATTCCAACCCCAAACCCAGCAGAAGAAAAGAAATAACTAAATTAGAGCAGAATTGAATGATATTGAAAAAAAAAAGAATTATTCAAAAGATTAATGAATCAAAAAGTTGGTTTTTTTGAAAAATTCAACAAAATTGATAAACCTTTGGCCAACCTAACCAAAAATAGAAAATTAAAGTCCATAGTATCATCAATCAGAAATGACAAAGGCAAAATAACAATAGACACCTCAGAAATTTTAAAAATCCTTAATAAATACTACAAAAAACTTTATTCTCAGAAATACGAAAATCTGAAAGAAAATGACCAATACTTGGAAGCACACCAACTTCCTAGACTTAATCAGAAAAAAATTTGAAATGCTGAACAGACCTATATCAAGTACTGAAATAGAATCAACTATGAAATCTCCCAAAAAAGAATAGTCTGGGACCAGATGGCTTCACAACAGAATTCTACCAAACCTTTAAAGAGGAACTAGTACCTACATTACTTAACCTTTTCCAAAACATCAAAAAAGAAGGAGTACTTCCCCACACATTCTATGAAGCAAATATCACCCTGATTCCCAAACCAGGAAAAGACTCAACAAGAAAACTATAGACCAATATCTTTAATGAACATAGATGCAAAAATATTCAATAAGATCCTAGCAAAAGGAATCCAGCAACACATCAAATGAATTATACTCCATGACCAAGTGGGTTTTATCCCAGGATCTCAAGGATGGTTCAATATACAAAAATCTATAAATATAATACATCACATAAACAAACTATAAGACAAAGACCATATGATTCTCTCAATAGATGCAGAAAAAGCTTTTGACAATATCCAGCATCCTTTCATGATCAGAACACTTAAGAAAATAGGTATACAAGGGACATTTCATAAACTGATAAAGGCCATCTACAACAAACCCACAGCCAATATCATATTGAATTGAGAAAAACTGAGAACATTTCCACTAATATCAGGAACCAGGCCAGGTTGCCCATTGTCTCCACTGCTTTTTAACATTGTAATGGAAGTTTTAGCCATCTCAATCAGGCAAAAGAAGGCGATCAAGGGTATCCAAATAAGGTCAGAGGAGATCAAACTTTCACTCTTCGCAGATGACATGATTTTATACTTGGAAAACCCAAGGGACTCAATAATAAAACTCTTAGAAGTGATCAAGGAATACAGTAACATCTCAGGATACAAAATCAATATTCACAAATCATTAGCTTTTATATATACCAATAATAGTCAAGCTGAAAAAATAGTCAAGGACTCTATTCCCTTTATAGCTGTGCCAAAGAAGATAAAATATTTGGGAATTTACCTAACCAAGGACGTGAAAGATCTCTACAAAGAGAATTATGAAACTCTGAGAAAAAAAATAGCTAAAGATATTAACAAGTGGAAAAACATACTATGCTCATGGCTAGAAAGAATCAACATTGTTAAAATGTCCATATTACCCTAAGCAGTTTACAAATTTAATGAAATCCCTATCAAAGCACCACCATCATATTTTAAAGATCCAGAAGAAATGGTACTTTGTTTTATATGGAAGCAGAAAAAGCCTTGAATATCCAAGACATTACTCAGAAATAAAAACAAATAAGGAGAAATCACACTACCAGAATTCAAACTATACTATAAATCTATAGTGATCAAAACAGAATGGTATTGACATGAAAATAGAGAGGTAGATATATGAAACAGAATTGAGAACCAAGAGATGAATACAGACACTTATCGTCATTTGATCTTTGATAAGCCTATCAAAAATATAAATTGGGGGAGAGATTCCCCATTTAACAAATGGTGCTGCGAGAATTGGCTGGCAACCTGTAGAAGACTGAAACTGAACCCACATCTTTCATCATTAACAAAAATTGACTCTTGCTGGATAAAAAATTTTAATTTAAGACATGAAACTATAAAGATTCTTAGAGGGCAGGAGAAACACTTGAAGAAATTGGCTTGGGAGAATACTTTATGAGGAGGACCCCCCCACACCAGGCAATTGAAGCAACACCAAAAATACATTACTGAGATCTGATCAAACTAAAAAGCTTCTGCACAGCCAAGAACACAGTAAGGCAAGCAGACAGCCCTCAGAATGGGAGAAGGTATTTCCAAGTTATGCTTCTGACAAAGGTTTCATGATCTTTGAATCCACAGAGAACTCAAACTTATTACCGTGTTTCCCTGAAAATAAGACCTACTCAAAAAATAAGCCCCAGGAGGATTTCTATGCATTTGTTAAATATAACCCCTACCCTGATAATAAGACCTTGTGATGGGCGTGGCTATGCAGCATATCTGCATAGCCGCCATGCATTTTGGTGCAGAGCAGTAAGGAAGACTGGAATACCTTTTATCTACCACAGCTCCTTTCTCCAAGCCATTAGCACTTGCGTGGGTGCGCATATGATAACCACAGTCACAGGCATCCTATTGTGCACATGCAAACGGCTATGGGAAAGGAGTTCACACATCACTAGCACCATCCCCACCAACAAGGTCAGCTCCCCCATCAGGTTCCAGAAGATGATGACTTAACTGTATTTGAATAAATGTACATTATTGTATTATACTTAATAAAAATAAGACATCCCCTGAAAATAAGCCCTAGTGTGTCTTCTTGAGAAAAAATAAATATAAGACAGTGTCTTATTTGGGGGGAAACACAGTAATAAGAAAAGACCAAGTAATCCAATTTCACTGTGGGCAAGGGACTTGAAAAGAAGCTTCTCTGAAGATGATAGGTGCCTGGCCTACAGACACATGAAAAAATACTCATCATTTTTAATCATCAGAGAAATGCAAATCAAAACCACTTTGAGATATCATCTAACTCCAGTAAGAGTGGCTCACATAACAAAATTCCAAAACTACAGATGTTGGCATGGATGTGGAGAAAAGGGAACCCTTCTTCACTGCTGATGGGAATGCAAATTAATACATCCCTTTTGGAAAGAAGTATGGAGAATACTCAGGGATATAAAAGTAGACCTGCCATTTGATCCTGCATTTCCTCTACTAAGTGTATATCCAAAAGATCAAAAACCACTTTATAACAAAGATATTTGCACCATATTGTTCACTGCAGCTCAATTCATAATAGCCAAGTCATGGAAGAAGCCCAAGTGCCCATCAATCCATGAATGGATTAATAAATATGTATACCATGGAATATTATGCAGCCTTAAAAAAGATGAACACTTTACTTCTTTTATGTTTATATGGATGGCGCTGGCACATATCCTACTTAGTAAAGTATCTCAAGAATGGAAGAAAAAATATCCAATGTACTCAGTACTATTATGAAACCAATCTACAATCATTCACAATTTCATATGAAGACTAGATCACAACCATGGTCGAAGATGAAGGAGGGATTGAGGAGGGGATAGGAGGAGAGGGAAGAGGTCCAATTGAGGGAGAGTGAATGGTGGGATCCCACCTATGGCACGTAATGCAAGGGTCCATGTTGGATCTGTTAGTATAGAGTATAAATGTCTTAACACAATAATTAAGTAAATGAGATGAGGTATATATTAACCAGTGTGATATAGAGTTCCTAATTCTATATGAAATCAGTACATTGTACCCCATAAATGCATTAATGTATACATGATCTATGTATTTATGATGTAATAAAAAAATTAATTTAAAAAAAAGAAAGAAATTCTAGAAACAAGAAAATACAGATTAAAAAATTAGATGAAATTTGGAAAATAACTTATGACAAAATAAGAATTTTGACAAAGAATTGGAAAAAATTTTAAAAAAACAAGTTAATCATGTTTAATCATGTTAAAAACACAATAATGAAGCTAAAAATTTCAACAGAAATCTTCATCAAGAGACCTGATCAAGCAAAAGAAAAAAAAAATCAGTAAGCTCAAAAACAGGACATTTGAAATTATTCAGTCACAGGAGCAAAAGAAGAAAAGAATCAAGAAGTTCTCCAGGAATTATTGGACATTATTGGGCAATTTAACTATTGCACAGTAGGATTTTCTGAAGGAGAAGAGCAAGAAAAGGGGTTAGAAAGCATATTTAAGTTAATATTTACTAAAGATTTCTCAAATCTGGGGAAATATGACAACAACTAAATACAAAAACCTTAGAGATTGTTAAAGTCAACACAAATGGGAATTCACCAACATACACCATAATCGAATTATCAGAAATCAAAGGCAAAGAAAGAATGCTGAATGCAGCAAAAGAAATGATAAGAAACATACCATATTCAAGTGAGCTCTGATACAGGTTTTAGCAAATTTTTTAGCAGAAATCCTGAAGGAAGGAGAAAGTGGGAAGATATATTCAAGGTGTTGAAGGGGAAAAAAAAAACCCAAAAAAACTGCCAACCAAGAATACCTTACATGGCAAAGCTGGTCTTCAGAAATGAGGAAGAAATAAAATTTTCCCAGACAAAAAATTCTAAAGTAATTCATTACCTTTGGCTGTTTTATAGGAATTGTTAAAGTGAGTCCTTTAAGCTGAAATTAAAGACAAGAATGTGAAAATAAAAAATGTACAAAAGCAAAAAATCTCAATGGTGTAAGAAATACATAGTCATATTCAGAGTTCTCTAATACTGTCATGGTGGTGTGTAAAGCAACTTCATCCCTATCAGTAGGGTTACGACAGCAACAGCTACAATAAGTTGATAAGGAATATAACTTATGAAAATAAATGTACAATTTTACATCAAAATCATAAAAGGTAGGACAGGGACTGAAAGTGTAGCATTTTTGTATGTGAATAAAAGCAAGCCATTATCACCTTAATGTAGCCCGTTTTAAAAATAAATAGTTTATGTAAGCCTCATGATAATCACAAAGCAAAAATTTATAGTAACTGAATAACATGTAAAAAGAAAGAATTCAAATCATATAACCACAGCCAACAAACCACACACACAAAAAAATAAGAAACAAGAAGACTCACAAAATAATCAGAAAATAAATTAGAAATGGCAGTAGTAAGTCCTTACCTATCAATAATTACCTTGAATGTAAATGGATTAAATTCTTCAATATAAAGACAGAGTGGGTGAATGGATTTTTAAAAATGCAATACAACCATGCACTGTCTACAAGAAACTCACTTTACTGGTAAGAAAACACATAGGCTGTAAGAGAAGGAACAGAAAAGTCTGTGGAAACAGAAACAAAAAGAGAGCAGAGGTAACTATATTTATATCAGACAAAATAGACTTTAAGTCAAAAACTATACAAGGAAACAATATCATTGCATAGGGACAAAGGGGTTAATTTGCCAAGAAGACAAAAAAATTGTACATATATATATGTACCCAACATCAGAACACCTAAATATGTTAACAATTATTAATTGATCTGAAGGGAGAGAGAAAGACTATAGTACTAGAAGAATAAGAGAACTCAATACCGCACTTTCAACAAAGTACAGATTATTTAGACAGAAAATCAAAAAGGAAGCATTGGATTTGAATTACACGTTAGACCAAATGGACTTACATCATACAGAACATTCCCTTCAACAGCAGCAGAATACATCTTCTTCTCACGTGCATCAGAACATTCTCCAGGGGAGATGATATAGTAGCCCACAAAACAAATCATAACAAATTTAAGAGAATTAAAATTATATCAAGTATCTTTGCAGATCACAATGACATAAAACTAGAATCAGCAGCAAGAGAAATTTTGGAAAATGCACAAATATGCTGAAATCAAACAGTATGTTCTGAAAAAACCAATCACTTAAGAAATCGAAAAGGAAATGTTTTGACACAATTGAAAGTGAAAACACATACCAAAACTTATACAGCAAAGACAATCCTAGAAGGAAATAAATCTGAATATTAAGAAGAAGAAATATCACAAATAAATAATAAAACATTACATCTCAAGAAATTAGAAAGAGAAGAACAAATTAAATGCAAAATTTGTCGAGAAAAAGAAAATAACAAAGATCAGAGAAGAAATAAATGAGAGACTAGAAAAATAAGGGAAAAAACAATGAAATAACTAGTTTTTATAAAATCAATAAACCCTTATCTAGACTAGGAGAAAAAGAGAGACTATGTAAATAAATAAAACCAGAAAAAAATAGAATACGTTACAATTTATATCATGGAAATACAAAGTATCATAATAAACTACTATGAAGAATTATATACCAATAATTTGGATAATCTAGAAGAAACAGATAAATTCTTTGATCAAGAGTTAATCAAGAAACAAAGCCTGAACAGAACAATAGTGAGTATAGAGATTGAATGGTAATTTAAGTCTATAATCCAATTACAATAGCAAAAAGTTAAACATTTATGTGTAAATTTAATAAAGATGCTAAAAGGCTGTATATTGGAAGCTGTAAATACTAATGAAAGAAATATCAATAAACAGAAATATCTCCATGTTCCTGCGTTTGAAGAATTAATATTATGAAAAATCCACAGTACCCATAATGAAGTACATATCAATACAATTCCTATCAAAATTTTCACGTCATTTTTCATAGAAAGAAAAAAAACAATCCTTAAATTTATATGGAATCCCAGAAAATACTGAATAACCAAAATAATTGTGAACAAAAAGAACAAAGCTAGAGGTATCACACTTTCTAATTTCAAAACATAAAGGGATGGTAACCAAAATATCATGGCACTGGCCTAAAAATAGATATAGTGACCAATGCAAGGGGATATAAAACCCAGAAATAATCTCAGGTGTTTATAGTCAACTGATTTTTGACATAGATGCCAAAAACACACAATGTGGAATGATATCTCTTTAAGAAATGTGTTGGCAAAACTAGATATCCACACCCTGAGAAATAAAATTAGATTCTTATTTTACCCCACATATTATAATCAACTCCAAATGACTTAAATATAACATCTTAAATTGTAAACTACTAGAAAAAAGCATAAGGGAAAAGCTTCATGACACTGTGTAAGTAACTTTTTGGACATGACCCCAAAAGCACAGGCAACAAAAGTAAAAATAGACAAATGGAATAGAATCAAACTAAAAGCTTCTACATAGCAAGAGAAACAATTAGCAAAATGAGATGTTTAATCCTCTATACCGCATAATGGAAGAAACATTTTGTACACCATATATATCCAAAACCTGTAAGAAATTCAAACAACTAAACAGCAAGAAAACAAATAACTCAATTAAGAAATGGGCAATGGACCTGAAGAGACATTTCTCAAAAGAAGATATACACATGGCTAACAGGTATATAACAAATGCTCAGCATCACTAATCATTAGGGATATGCAAACTAAAACCACAATGAAATACTTCTTCACACCTGCAAGAATGGCTTTTATCAAAAAGATAAAAGATAATAAGTGTTGGAGAGTATGGAGAGAAAAAGGACCTCATATACTATTGGTAGAAATGTAAATTAGTACAGTTACCAAAAAATGATAGGGAGGTTCCTCAAAAAACTAAAAGTAGAACTACCACATGATCCAGTAATCCTATACTAAGGATTAGTATAGGGTATAGTATACTATATACCTTCCTTGAGAAGGATTAGTATAAGGTATATCCAAAGGAACTAGAATTGATATGACAAAGGGATTTCTGTATTACCATATTCATTGCTTCATTATTCACAATAACCAAGATATGGAACCAACCTACACAAAAAATACAAGCTAAGTATCCATATTAATGAATGAATGAGTAGATGAAGAAAATGTGGTAGATGTCCCTGACTTATGACAGTTCAACTTACAGTTTTCAGCTTTATGATGACATAATCCCATTATAAGTCAAAGAGCATCCGGACTTAGAATTTTTCAACTTAGAATTTTTCAATTTCATAATGTGTTTATTGGGAGTATTAAGTGCATTTTAGTTTACTATGTTTTTAACTTACAATAAGTTTATCAAGATGTAATTACATTGTTAAGGTGCTGAACATCTGCATATACACAACAAATATTATTTGGCCTTAGGAAGAAAGAAAATCCTGTCATTTGTAGCAGCATGGATGAAGCTGGAAGACGTTATGCTAAGTGAAATAAACTATGCATAGAAAGACAAATACCACCTGACCTCACTTACCTTTCTAATGTAATAAAGTTGAAAAATCATAGAAGTAATGAGTAGGATGATGATTAACAGAAGCTGAGGTGGAGGAGAAGGAGGAATCAGGAGCTTTTGGTCAAAGGATGTAATGTTTCAGATTCAGAGGAGGAATAGGTTTTGAGAGCTATTGCACAGTAGGATAACTGGTCAATAATTATGAATGTATATTTCAGAATACTGAGAGCAAATTTCAGATATCTCACCATAAAAAAGTGATAGGTACATAAAGTGATGGATATGTGAGTTACTTTGGTTACCACATTATAGAAATATTATCAAAACATAACAGTGTATATAAATGGATATAAATATGGTTTGATGATCAAAAATAACACTAATATTTTTTTTTTAAAAAAGAACAGAAACCAAAGAAGAACCAAATTAATAGAATACTATTCTAGGCTCATGGTTAGGAAGACTCTCTATTGTTAAGACATCAGTTCTTCCCAAATTTATCTACAGATATCAGTGAAATATGAACCCCAGAAAATTACTTTGTAAATATTAACAAACTCATTCTGAAGTTTATGCATAAAGGCAAAACACCCACAGTAGCTGACACAGTATTGAAGTAAAAGAACAAAGGACTGACCACTATCTGACTTTAAGACTTACTATAATCCTACAGTAACTGAAACGGTATGGTATTGGTGAAAGCCATACAAAGAGATCAGTGGAATACAATAGCCCAGTAAGAGACCCACACAAATAGTCAGTTGATCTTTGACAAAGAAGCAAAGACAACACAATGAATCAAAGGTAGTCTTGTCAACAGATGGTGTTGAAACAAGCGAATATCCACATGCCCAAGATGAATCCAGACACAGACCCTACACCTGCCCCAAAATGAATTAAAGACTTAAATGTAAAATATAAAATTATAAAACGCCTAGAAAATGACACAGGAAAAAATCCAGATGATGTTGGATTTACTGATGGCTTTTTAGGTCTAAAACCAAAGGCATAATATATGAAAGAATTATTAAACTGGAATCTATTAAAATTTAAAATGTATGCTCTATGGCAGTCATTGTCAAGAGAACTAAAAGACAAGCCACAAACTTGGAGAAAGTATTTACAAAACACATATCTAATAAATGGTTATCTGAAATATACACTCCTAAAACTCCAGAAGAAAGCAAACCAATTTAAAAATGGGCAAAAGTTCTGACCAGACACCTTACCAAAAAAGGATGCACAGATGGCAAATAAGGATATAATATGACACCCAACATCATAGATCAGTAGGGAATTGCAAGTTAAAACAACAGTGAGAACACCTCTAAACGCCTCAGTATTCTGAAACTCAAAACACCGATAACACCAAATGCCGGCAAAAACGTGGAGCAGCACAATAAAACAGGAACTCCGATTTGCTGCTCATGGGAATGCAAAATGTTACAGCCCCTCTGGAAGAGAGTGTAGCAGTTTCTTACAAGACTTACCATAAAATCCTGCAAATGCACTTCTTCAGATTTATCCAAAGGAGTTGAAAATGTATATCTACAAAAAATATCTGTTTATGGATGTTTATACAAGTTTTAGTCATAACAGCCAAAACTCAGGAGCAACTAAGGTGTCCCAAGGGGAGTGGATCATTAAACCGTGGTACATCTAGACAATGGAATCTTATTCACTGCTAAAAAGAAATGAGCTGCCAAGCCGTGAAAAGACCTGGAGAAGTCTCAAACACACATCACTAAGGGAAAGAAACCAATCTGAAAGGCAACATACCATGTAGTGCCAAATACGTGTATGTGACATAGGACGTTCTAGAAAAGGCAAAGCAGTAAAGAAGTCAGTGGTGACAAGCAGGGAGAGGAGGAGGAGGAATAACAAGCAAGGCACAGAGGATTTGCAGAGCAGTGAAACTATTCTGTCCAATCCTATAAGGGCGGAGACAGCTTATTACACATTTCTCAAAACCCTCAGAATGTACACCACCAAGAGTGAACTGTAATGTAAACTATTTGGACCATGGCTGATAATGATGTGTCAATGCAGATTCATTGGTTGTAACAAGTGGACCACTCTGGGGTGGGATGTGGACAGTGGGGGAAACTGAGCACATGTGGAGATAAGAGGTATGTGGGAACTCTCTGGACCCTCTGCTTAATTTTGCTCTGAACCTAAAACTGTTCTTCTAAAAAGTGAAGTCTACTTGTTAAGAAGTATCAATAAATATGTAACACAGAAGAATAAGCCAACACACCAAAATATAGGAAAGACCTGTCCACGTGAAATTACACAACATCGCTGAGAGAAATTAGAGTCCTGAGCTAGAACGTGTCACAAAGCAGATCACTTATTACGATGAAGGTTTCAGTCTCGCATGAAATTGGCCTAAGTGCCCCTCTACTGAGGAGTGGACCAAAAATGTGGTATACATGCGTGTGTGTACGTACACCAGAGAAAGGAAAGCGTGTGCTCTTACAAAAGCCTGGACAGGAACATACGTAGCAGCTTTCGTTTGGATAGCTGAAAACTGTAAACAAACCAAATGCCCATTAACAAGTAAATAAATATATAAAGTGTGGCATCTCCATGAAGTAGAACACTACTCAACAGCTAAAAAAATTAAATATTGATAACCACAACATGCATAAATATCAAGGTAATTCTGCGTAATGAAAGATGCCCGATGAAAAACACACCCATGGATGTGAATCCCATGTCCTCAAAAATACAAACTAATCTGAAACAACGGAAAACAGATCTTTGGTTACTTGGTAAAAGGAAAAAATGAAGGGTAAAATGGATCACAAAAGGACACAAGGAAATATTTGGGGTGGTAGGTATATTTGTCACTTGATTGTCATTTTTCTTGATTTCACAGGTGCAACATGAACCCATATGTGCAATTTGTTATATGTCAATTTTATCCCAATCAAGCTACAAAAAGTAATAATAAATAGTCAAGCCTAATAAGAACACAAGAAGTCTGATCACACTGCCCTTCTAGGTCCCACACTTATACATTGGTAGGTGTAGACACCAACTTGTCATCGAAACTGGAAAGCAGTGTGTCAGGTGATGCCATTGAAGGCTCTCAACTGCCCAGTGGCCGTCTCTGCTCTCTTACAAAACTTTCTTAACACTACATTATACCACCACTATATTTTATACACAGGTAGCATTCGTCATTCTGAATGGCAATTATTTTCTCGTGTGTCAAATGTCATTGGGAGTAATATACATAATGCTTTGGTCATCTTTATCTCCCCAGGTCTAACATGAAGCTCGGTTGAAGAATGGCTCTCTAAGTCAGGAAGCAAGCCATTATAACTTGTGTGAAGTTTTTCCTTCTAGGGTGTTTATATTCATGTTGGGGGATTTACAGTTCTTAGAAATGTCTTTTTCCTCCCACTACGGCCCCATGTAAAATAAACTACCAAAAACAAATTCAAAAGCTAAAAAATAAACGAACTCAGAACTTCTTAAGGGGTCAGATATAAAGCTCAGACTCCAGAAGATCTTTCACAGTCCCTTAGCTCAGAGTGAAAAAATTTAACTTTTGACTCTGTTAACACCACCGTGTTCAAAATGCGACATGGTTTGAAAAAAGCCGTATCTGATGCCAGGTTTCTGAACACTCTTTCTTCCTCCTTGTGCAAATGGCCTTAAGTGAGTACCGATTTACCTTGATGAAAACAAAGAGCAAGCGATTCTTTCAGTCAGAAAATTGCTAAGAGATATGGTTGAGCTGTGTGAGATGAAGAGCCCAGAACTGACAGGCAGCACAGCAGTTGGTAGGTTAAAAAAAACTGAGGTCTAATTGTCTACAAAGAGAATGGTCTCTGAGCTTAAAAATGGGCAGGAGCCAATCGCCTTATAACCTGAAAAGCGCATTTGCCAGTGTTAGTGCCATCTCCATTCAGTGCAGCTCAGTAAACACTTCTCTCTCTCTCTCTCTCTCTTTTTATTTCAATAAACACTGCTTTAAGAGCCAATCTTGTCCTTCATAAACAGAAGAAAATTTTCTGTTTTTTTTTATTGAATGATAACTATGTACATTAATGCACTACAGAAGAAAATTTTCATAGCAGCAGCCTCACAGGTAAGTATCTTAGACGTGAAGAGATCATCTGTGGAAAAAAATGGTTTTATACTTGCTGTATATGATAACATAGTTTAATTTACAAGGCATTTTTAAAGTCTAAATTTCACGTGCTCTTCACCCTACAGTCATAAGAAAGACCAGGTAGGTGAGGGTACCTCAATTTTACAGGGACTTAGAGAGATAGAGGACCATGCCCAAGGTCATACTGCAAGCTAATGACTGAACTTGAAACAGATGTGATTCTTAAACCTGTACTTTTCCCACTGTCTTCCTCTTTATTCTGCTTTCAATAACTTCAAGGATATCATCTTTGGGGCGGGGACTTTGCCTAATAACTCTTTAGCTTTTCTGGTCGCTCTCCCTTTCCTCTTCTTTTCCATGCAGCTTTTAAAAGGAAATTCCTTGTGATAACAAGCATCCCTGCAATTGGCCTCCATGCTCACCACTCAATGAAATTGCTCTCTTGAAAATCTCTGCAAAATTCAGTTACCTTTCTCAACTTTCATTGTCCTACCAACCTTCAGTGTTTGGCCCCGTTAGCTGGAAGTTCACTTCAGAAAAAAAAACTCAACCCTGCTACATTACCAGCAGGTAAAAAGTTAAAAAACTGAATTATTCTGGGGCTTTCTAGTCTTTGACTAACAATAGCAAATTCTATTTAAAGGACTTTCATAATTGTTCTAGATGAGTGCTAGATGATTTCATACATTTTCTCTCATTTCATTTTCACCAATAACCCTGTAAGGCAGACATTTTCTCACTGAGATAAAATGCTAGATTTTAGAGAAATCTAGAAGTGCTAGATTCAGAGAAATGGAGAAACTATACCCAATGTAACAAAGTTGGTAAGTGGCCTCCTTCTCCTGATCATAGAGTTCCTTCCTTCTTAACAGCCACATCTCCTAACCATTAACCTGTTGGAGAATAAGACACTTTGCATGCATTCGTTTTTCAACATTTTAAACAAAGAGGTATTTTTTTTTATTTCAGCAGATTTAGGGGGTATGAGTGTTTCTGTTACATAGATGAGTTGTATAATGACGACTTAGGGCTTTCAAGGTACCTGTTATCAGAATGGTGTACAGAGGTAATTTTTACCCCTATCTCCCTCCCACTCTTTTCTTCTTAGTTTCCAATGCCCATTACGCCACTTTATAACCATCATTTAGTTCCCACGTACCAGGGAGAAGGCACGGTATTTGTTTTTCCATTCCAAAAATATTTCACTTAGGATAATGGTCCCCAGTTACAAACAAGTTGCAGCGAAAGGCATTATTTCATTCCTTTTTCTGGCTGAGTAGTACTTCATAGTGTTATATATATATCACATTTTCTTTATCCACTCATCAGTCGATGGGCACTCAGGTTGATTCTGTATCTTTGCAATTGTGTATTGTGCTATAATAAACATTTGGGTACAAGTGTCTTTTTGATATAATGACTTCTTTTCCTAGGGAAGATACTCGCTGGTAAGGTTACTGGATCAAATGGTAGATCTGTCACCTGTCACCCCATCTCATTTTGCCTTCTCTCTCCTCTAGTTTCCATAGATTGTGATTTCTCTGATGGATGTGGGGACAGTACATTGAAAGCCTTCTGGGATGAATTCACCATTCTAAATGTCATTAAGAACATTCATGATTCATCAGAGACAGTCAAAATATCAGCATTAACAGGAATCTGAAAGAAATCAACTCTAATCTTCATGGATGACTTTGAATCAAGACTTCAGTGAAGGAAATAACGGCAGATATGGTGGGAAAAACAAGAAAAATAAAATTACAGGAGAAGTCTGAAGATGTGACCAAATTGTTACAACATCATGGTAACACTTGAATAGAAGAAGAGTTGCGTCTTATAGATGAGAAAAGCAAGTGGTTTCGAGCAGCACCTGTGGCTCAGAGGAGTAGGGTGCCGACCCCATATGCCGGAAGTGGCGGGTTCAAACCCAGCCCCAGCCAAAAACTGCAAAAAAAAAAAAAAAACCAGACAGAAAAGTAAGTGGGTTCTTAAAATCAAATATGCTCCTGGCAAGGTTCTATGAACATTGTTGAAATGACAGCAAAGGATTTAAAATATTATATAAGCCTGGCTGATGAAGCAGCACCAAGATGAAAGGACAGTCCCCAATTTTAAAAGAAATTCTGCTGTGGGTAAAATTGTATCAATCAGCATCACAAGTTCCAGAGAAATCTTTCATGAAAGAAGAGTCATGTGAAGCAAACTTCTTGGTCTTGTGTTTAGAAATTTCTACAGCCACCCCAACCTTCAGCAACCACCAGCCATCAGCCATTAGTAACCAACCAGTCATCAGCACAGAAGCAAGATCTTCCACCAGCAAAAAGATTGTGACTTGCTAAAGGCTCCAATGACATTAGCATTTTTTAGCAATAAAGTATTTTTAAATTAAGTATGCACGTTGTTTTCAGACATACGCTATTATTTTTATTACATAGAAAACGATAGTATCGTGTAAACATATCTTTTATATACTCGGAAAAGCCAAAAATTCACGTGACTCACTTTATTGCAGTGGTCTGAAACCAAACCCACAATATCTAAATATGCCTAGACAGCATTTTCCCAAGTTTTGTGAGTTATTCTAGCAAATAATTGAACCTGATGGAGCAGTAGAAACCCCCAATTTTTACCCAGCTCATCAGAAGTCAGGGCGGCCTGAGGACGCCAACCTGCGGCTTGTGTTGAAGTGAGAGAAGTTGCCTGGAGGACTGTGCTCTTCCCTGTGCAGTCTGACCTAACTCTGAATAATTTGTGACAGACGTCATTGCAGCCACATACAAAACTGATGAGATTGGGGCTATGTATTATTCCTATTTTACAGAGAAGGAAAGTGAAGCCTTGAGAGTGATTCGGCTGCCAAGTGGGTAAAGCCCAATTTCAACCGAGGCAGCTCTGGTTCCAGACTTCACAGTTTTGTTCTCACTAGGAGGCTCTCCCATCATTTTTTTTTTCTATGTGTATCACCAACATCTAGCTGGAGAGCAGTATTCTTTTGCAATTAAGTTTTATTGCATTTCTACACATCATTCAACTTAACTTTTTATGGAAGCAATGTTCTATTCTTTTTGCGTTTGTATTTCATCAGTTGATGTAATATTTAAGTTCAGTCACCTCATTTCAGGTGCAACTGGCATACACGGATTTGTGGGGGAAACACAGTGCTGTCTCCAAGCAGAGAAATCCAAAGGAGGAAAGCAAATATATCCCACCTTGCTAGAGAGTAGTAGTCTTTTGGCTATAGGCACACAGTATGTGTGGCATAGAATTTACGTGCAGTAAGATTTAAGGAATGAAAAGCATTCCTGAAATAGGAGGAGGTAGGTTAAGAGAAGTCCTAACAGATAAAGAAAAAGTCTGTAATGACAACCTTCTTTTTTTTTTTTAAGACGGAGCCTCAAGCTGTCCCCCTGGGTAGAGTGCCATGGCACCATGCTCACAGCAACCTCCAACTCCTGGGCTCAAGCAAGTTTCCTGCCTCAGCCTCCCAAGTAGCTGGGACTATAGGCTCCCACCACAACGCCTGGCCATTTTTTGGTTGCAGCCATCATTGTTGTTTGGCGGGCCCAGGCTGGGGATTTGAACCCACCACCTTAGGTGTATGTGGCTGGCACCTTAGCCACTTGAGCCATGGCGCCGAGCCATGACAACCTTCTTTTGATTTTTCTGTCCACTAGCTCAATTCTATGAGCCCTGCATTTGTTCCTTTTGTTTTTTTCTACTATCACACTCAGTAAAGGCCCTTTCCAGATTCACATTCACCCAAGATTGATTGATAGCCTATCATTTATTTATTTATGCATTATTCCACCATTAAGCACCACCGTCCCACCAATATTATGACAGGTGCTTTCACATACATCACCATGATCAGACTCATTTGACACATGAGGCTTACAGAGAGGCTGCGGAGCTCACTGAATTTGTGTCCTCTTGTGTTCCATCTAGTACCTTCCTCTAAGACAGTGGCTCTCAACCTTCCTAATGCCACAGCCCTTTAATACAGTTCCTGTGGGTCACGACCCACAGGGTGAGAACCGCTGCTCTAAGATCACCTATCTCCTGACCCATCACAGATCTCAGTTATTCAGTGCTGTTCTCACTAGCTGTCTGGAATCTGCAAGCATCTATCCTTCCACCTTACTGGACTTATCCGACATTGGGAAAGTCCCAGGTTCCCAAGTGTAAAGATGTATAGAATCACTAGTCACCTGGACACAGCTACTGCTAGTTGTTACCTATTGAACATTCTGGAGAAGAGTTCAACATGCTCAAGCTATCTGAATCTTTCCTGATTTTCTCCAATTGAAAGAAATTATTTCTTCTGCTGAATTATCACAATGTTTTTTATTTTTCCTTTACCCCTTTTCAGTAGTTTGCATATCCATTATCTTCCCCTTTAGATAATAGTCTCCTTGAAGGTACTGTCTTATCTATACATTCAACACATTTTTACTCAGAAAGCTCCTGGTCTAGTAATATTAGTCCATTACTAAGAGTAATAACAAGAACATGTGTAAGTAAAGGGCGTTACAATTCATTCTTATAAATTCACGAGCACTAGTCTCATCACACCTACTCCCTTACTGAGTCTGTGAGTGTGTTATGGTTTAATGTATTTTCTGTCCCTCCCTAAAGAATTGTCCTTCCCTACCCTAGTGACAGTGGACTTGCCCAGTGACTCGCTGTGCCCCTCTCTATGAGTGAGGCATCGTACACATTGCATTTCTGAAACCAAGGTTGGCCAAGTGACGTGCTTCAGCCAGGGAAATGTGGACCAGAGTGATACTTCCATGCACAGACTTGAAAACCCAGCTCATTCTGAGCAAAGTGTCACGAGAATGGAGGAAAAAGTATCCAATGTACACACCCCTGTTATGAAACTAATTTATACCTTTTATATGAAAGCTATAACCAAATAGCCTAAGAATATGGGGAGGGGAGAGGGAGAAGGAAGGGGTGAATGGGTGGAGGGAGGGGGATTGGAGGGATCACTTCTGAGGTTTATCTTACAGGGGTACAAGTGAATCTTTCTAAGAGTAGAATGTGAACATTTTAAAACAACAACTGAGAAAATGACATGAAGGCTGTGTTGACCAGTTTGATGGAAGTATTTTGGATTGCATGTGAAAACCCCACACTGTACCCCCAAAGTGCATTAATGTACATAGTTACCATTCAATAAAAAAAAAAAATCTGAAAAAAAAAAGTCAGGCAAATGGTGGGTGCTCCTCTCTTCCCTGTCCTTCTTTCCTTTCTCCCCACCTTCTTCTCAATGTGGTGATAAATGCTGGGAGCAAAGAAAGCAAATGAAAATCGTAAATCTGCCAACAATTTTTAAAAATATCAATATCTCCTTTCAGTCAATATTTGCAACCTCCACCTCATCAAATACTCCCTCACAGCAGAATGAAGTGGCAAATAAATGAAGTGTAAATGAGTCCTGCTTCAGTCACTAATTAGCTGTGTAGATCTGGACAAGCCCTTGACCTTTTTGATCTACACTTGTCTCAACGGTAAAATGGTGATCACATCTGTCTCAGCGGGAGTAGCAAGATTGTGGGTCATTTGGTTTTTGTTTTTTGAAACAGAGTCTCACTTTCTTGCCCCTGGTCGAGTGTGGTGGAGTCATAGCTCATTGCAATCTCAAACTCTTGGGCTCAAGTGATTCTCTTGCCTCAGCCTCAGGAATAGCCGGGACTACAGGCATCTACCACACCCCGCTGGCAATTTTTAGAGATGGATCTTGCTCTTGCTCAGGCTGGTCTTGAACTCCTGAGCTCAAGCAGTCCACCTGCCTCAGCCTCTGGGAGTGCTAGGATTACAAGCATGAGCCACCACACCCAGTCTGGTTGTGGGGTTCTTGATGGTGACATGATTTATCGTGGGAATCATAAGGCCCTGTCTACAAATAATCCCTTTAGGAAAATTGTATAATATGACATTGGAATCTCCTTCTTTTAAACACCCACCCCTCTCCATTTTTGGCTCAAGATTTTCAAGATTGCTAATAAAAGACACATAGTTGGTTAGGTGTGGTGACTCACATCTGTAATCCTACCACTCTGGGAGGCTGAAGCAGGTGGGTCACTTGAGCTCAGCAGTTCCATACCAGCCCCAGCAAGACCAAAACCCATCTCTACTAAAAATAGAAAAACTAGTGGGTGCTGTGGCAGGCACCTGTAGTCCCAGCTACTTGGGAGGCTAAGGCAAGAGAATCACCTGAGCCTAGGAGTTTGAGGATGCTGTGAACAATGATGCCACTGCACTTTACCCAAGGCGACAGAGTGAGACTGTCTCAAAAAAAAAAAAAAAAAAAAGGACAAATATGTTGGCATATTAAGAACCCAATATCTAGTGATAACTAAGAAGTTAATTAATCAAATTAGTCCTAGCAGAAGCAGAACCACGATGTCAGCAGGCAGAGGGAGATGGGGATTTGAATGGGATAGGCAGGGCGTCCACGATAATCTGGTTAGTGGCTCATGAATCTCCTAAAGAAAACCTCTGTACAGAAAGGCATGTGGAGGGACCCGTCTCACAGACCTTGCCTTCTGTGAGTTTTTGCCTTGGTCTTGTATTCACACGTCCTGAAAATGACACCAAATTTTTGGAAAAGAGGGTGAAAAATCAAAATCATTCTTATCAAGCACTAATTGGTGAGGGAAAAACAGAGATTTACTCTTGCAAGAAAGGTCCACCATGACTAACAGCGTACTGTCGTGGGGAGCACACGTCATGGTGGAAAATTTTAAATCGCTGCGACAATGTCATAACCTGACACACATCACATTGAGAGAAGGGAGAACGGTGCAAATGAAGCCAGGAAGAAAGTCATAAACAACTGACAGGTAAGGGACCTGAAATAAGACTCAGCTGGTGAAGTGTGGGGCTCCACTCCCCACCCTGGATAAAGGCCACCTTCAGTGGTGTTTGCCCAGAAGGAGGCGCCATTCCACAATTATTCCTCCTGTTCCAACTCCCCCATAACGAGTTACAGGTTCACTTACATTTATTTTACAGTTGTAAGAGTGCTGTTTTGCTGGGCATGGTGGTGGGCACCTGTAGTCCCAGCTACTTGGTGGCTGAGGCAGGAGGATTGCTTGAGCTCAGGAGTGTGAGGTTGCTGTGAGCTATGATGGTGCACTGCACTCTAGCCCAGGTGACAGAGTGAGACCTTGTCTCCATAACAAAACAAAAACAAAAAGCCCAAAACAAACACACATTCACCCCAAGAAACTGTTTTCTTGAAAGCCAGCAGTAAAACGTAAAATCATTCTGTATAAAAACTGGCCATAAAGAAGTTATCTGACTGCTTTGACTATAGATCATATGACCCTCCATTCCAGTGGAGGCCCTGCCCCACATTAAGAAGGAAGGACAACTCGGCACCTGTGGCTCAAGTGGCTAAGGCGCCAGCCACATACACCTAAGGTGGCAGGTTCGAATCCAGCCCAGGCCTGCCAAACAACAATGACGGCTGCAACCAAAAAATAGCCGGGCGTTGTGGCGGGCACCTGTGGTCCCAGCTA
>CAUYTI010090450.1:0-61320 GCA_963575145.1 Galago senegalensis
CTTTATTTTTCAACATTTTTATTTAGTCATTTCTGGTATAAGGAAAGCAACACTGATTTTTGTAAGGTAATATTGTATCAGGCATTCTTATCAAACTCTCGTTAAGTTTTTTAGTTTGTCATTCTAGATAAAAAAAAAAAATCACCTTTAAGAATTATATCTTTCCAGCAGTGCCTGTAGCACCGGCCCCATATGCCAGAGGTGGCTGGTTCAAACCCAGCCCCGGCCAAAAACTGCAAAAAAAAAAAAAAAAAAAAAGAGAGAGAATTATATCTTTTCTTCAAATGTTAGCACTTATTGTTTTCATTTCTTTGTTTTATAATGTTATTACTGGTGATACCAGGTGTGGATATCTTACTACTGATGTGAGAATCTTTGTGACCAGAGTTTACCAATCAGTTATTTTATTTGCTGGAGTTACGTTTGTTATGTAACACACACTGAATTAAGGACATTTCCATTTATTTCTAGTTATTTTGTTGTTCTTGTATATCATTTTAGCCATCAATGAGTGCTGAGGTTTATCATACGGTTTTTCATAATTAATTAGATTTTCTTCTTTAGTCTTTATAAATATAGCTAATGTGTGGCAAATTTCACCGACATAGTTTCTGATCACTGTACATGATCGTGATAGTTTACTTTGAATACATGGCTAGTTTTATTTAGCTAATGTCTTCTTTCAATTTCCACAACTATGTATATGTGTGAAAAGGGCAAAAATTGGAAAAATATCTAACTACAGACATGGAGGGATATTCAAATAAATAAGACTCCGTACACTGTTGACTAAGATATTTATGCGTTCCCATCACCCCCAAATTCCTCTCTTAGATGCATATCCCAAAGGACATATGTGCACAGCTCCATAAGTCATTCTGCTTGAAGCCATTCACTTCAGTTTATTTGTTTTGACAGATAATTAGATGCCGCCTGTGTAGCCATCACTTGGAGAGTGAATAGGTGAAATAAGGGGAATGTACAGCATGGAGGGTTTTTCGTCAATACAAAGCAAAGCGAAGGTGATATTCAAGGATAATAACAGAGTAGGAAGCACCAAGAATCTGTGTCACCTCCTCGACAACAATTACAATCCTAGAACCTACCTGATGTAATAGCTTTGAAACTCTGAAGCCTATCGAAGACTTAAAATTTCCTGGGGAGACTTGCTTGGTAAATTGAAGTTAATTTAAGGCAATTCTAGCTATTAGCACATTAGCAGCTATCCACTTCTCACCTCTCAGCCCCACAGCAGGCAGTTGCATACATGTCTCAGAAGCCACTTACTTAAAGCTTGCAGGGGACAGAGTGGGCCAAAAGGACCTTGTCCTCCAAATATTATGCTTTGATTTCTTTTTTTGTTTGTTTTGATTGCAGTGTGGACTGGGTCAGGTTCAAACCCACCATCCTCACTGAGCCAGCACCCTACTCACTGAGCCACAGGAGCCGCCCTATGCTTTGATTTCTGATTGTTGTTTCTGATAAAAAAGCCACGGACAATGAAGCAGTGACCAATGTTTTCACACTCTCATTACCAAAAGCCCCTTCCCTTTGCATCTTTTGTGTTTACCTGGATGGAGTTGGAGAACATCCTAGGGCATTAAAGGGGCTGGTGCCTTTACTTCCCTTTGTTTTTTTCCTTTTTCTTCTTTTCAGAGGCAGACATGAAGACATGAATATACCAAAGCAGCTTCATTAATGCAGAAATTTAGAAAGGTATCATGCATGTCCAGTGATAGGTACAAGCTCAGAAAAGAACTAGGAGCAGCTTCAGTTTACACATTAGCCTGATCTTTGCCAGAGAAAGCCTATAACTATGAACAAACAAAAGCAAAACAAAAATGCAAAAAAGAAATCCCAAAGTTTACCAAAAAAAAAAAAAAAAAGATAATATGGCACAAAGGAAAAAAATAAACTAATAAAATCTGTCCCTGAAAAAGACCTGATGACAGAAGTAATGGACAAAGACTTTAAGGTAACTGTCCTAAAGATTCTCAAAGAACTAAAGGAAGATATAAAGAAAGTCAAAAACGTAACGTATGAATAAAACAAAAATGTCAATAAAGTGAAAACCTCAAGCCAAAGGGAAATTCTGGAGCCAAATATAAAATTACTAGAGTAAAAATTCACTAAAGGAATTCAAAGGTAGACTTGAGCTTGCAAAAGGGAGGATCAACTAACTCGATGATAGGACAAAGAAAATTGTCAAGACTGAGAAACAAAGGGAAAGTATAAAGAAAAGTGAACAGGGCCCAAGTGACATTAGGGACACCATCAAGTGTCCTATGAGACACCAACATAGATGGTGTCATGGAAGTGAGAAAAAGATAAGCCTATGGCCAACAGGCACATGAAAAAAATGCTCATTGTCCTGAAAAAATCAGAGAAATCTCAATCAGAACCACTCTGAGATATCACCTAACCCCAGTGAGACTGGCCTACATCACAAAGTCTCAAAGCTACAGATGCTACTGTGGGTGTGGAAAGAGGGGACACTTTTACACTGTTGATGGGACTGAAAACTAATGCAGCTTCTTGGGAAAGAAGTATGGAGAAACCTCTAAGAACTAAAAGTAGACTTCCCATTTGATTCCACAATCCTATTACTAGGTATGGTAAAAAAATCATTTTACCATAAAAAACATTTGCACTGGAATGTGCAAGTGTCTGTCAACTCACAAATGGATAAATAAACAATGATATATGTTTACCATGGAATACTATTCAGCCGTAAAAAGATGGAGACTTTGCATCTTTTGTGTTTACCTGGCTGGAGTTGGATATCATGCTTCTAAGTAAAGGATCACAAGAAGGTAAAAGCAAGCATCCAATGTATTCAATACAAACATGAAACTAGTAGATGAACACCTACACATCCAATATAGGGGAAAAATGCAATTAAACTCAAGTGGTGGGGAGAGAGTGAAAGGAGGGGGAAGGAGAGAGTGGGTTTGGCAGCCAACCACCTACTGGGGACAATGTGGCACACCTGCTGGCTGACCAGCTCAACCTAACAAACAGACAATTAACCTAATCAACTATACCCATATTTTAATCTGAAACAACAAAAAAAGAAAAATAATTTTTAATTATAAAAAAGCTTTTATATAGCTTTTACTATGGAATATTAGACATTGATAAATTGCTTATATTTAAAGTACATATTTTGATTAATTTTGACTATGAAACTTATTACAGTAATCAAAATAATAAGAACATCTCTCACTCCCCAAGTTTTTCTCATGTGCCTTTGTACTGCCTTTTACTGTGCCTCCTAATACCCAGCACCCCCAACCTACCATCCCTAGGATTACTGACCTGCTCTCTATCATCATAAATTAGTTGGAAGTTTCTAGGGTTTTATATTCATGGAGTCATATGGTGTGTACTCTTTTTCATCTAGCTTCTTAATTTTACTCAATACAATAATTCTGTGATTCATTAGTGTTGTGTGTACCAAAAGTTCATTCCTTTTATTTAGTTTTATTTATTTAATTTATGGCTGGGGCTGGGTTTGAACCCAGCACCTCCGGTATATGGGGCTAGCACCCTACTCCTTTGAGCCACAGGTGCCACCCCAAAGTTCATTCCTTTTAATTGCTGAAAATATTCTCTTAAATAGTATGCTCAAATTCATTTATCCATTCATTTACTAATGGAAATTTGGATTGTTCTTACCTTTACAAGCAAGGCCACTCTGAACATCTTTGCTACTTGTCTAAGTTCTTGGTGCCCTCCTCCTGCCCTGGGAATGAGTGAGCACTCCTGCTATTAGTTCACATAGAGCTGGTTACTTAAAAGAACTTGGGTAGCACTTCCTCTCTCTCTGGCTCTTTCATAACGTGACACACCAGCTCCCCCTTTCCCTCTCATCTTAAGTGGAAGTTCTTGAAACCCTCTCTGGAAGCAGATACTGGTGTTATGCTTTTTATACAACTAGCAGAACCATGACCATATAGGCCTCTTTTTTTTTTTTTAAATAAGTTACCCAGCCTCAGTTATTCCTTATGGCAAAACAGACTGAGATGCATATTAACATGAGATCTACTCCGTCAACAAATTAAATGTACACAAGAGGACTGTTAACGGTAGGCATTAAGTTGTGTGGCTGGTCTCTAGAACTTACTCATCCTGCACAAGTGAAACTTAATGCCCGTTGAACAACTCCCCTGTATGCTTTCAATCTAAGGACAATATGTCTACATAGAGTGAGTTATAAATTTTTCTCTCCTTTTGAATTTCTCTGGAAAAGCTAACATAGCAGTGGTATTATTGCTTTCTTAAATGACTAGTACAATTATCAGTGAAGCAATCTGGGCCTGGAGATTTCTTTGTGGGAAGACTTTGAACTGAATTCAGTTTCTTTGGTAGGTAAAATTTCTATTCAGTGTTTGTAATTCTTCTTGGGTGATTTTGACAAACAAATTTCAAAGAATTTGTCTATTTCACCTAAGTTGTCAAATTTATTGACATGAAGCTATTTATAATATTCCTTTATTATATTTTGAACTTCCTTTAATAGCTATAGAACCCATAAGAACATTATTTCTCTTACTATTTCTTATTGCTATTGCATGTTTTTTCCCTCTGTCAGTTTAGCTAAAGGGATATCAATTTTATTGATCTCAAATAGCTAACTTTGTTTTTACTGATATGTGCTATTATCTTTTTGTTTAATGTGCTCTGATTTTTATTTTTTCATAATTCTGATTAATTTATATTTAATTTGTTTTATTTCTAGTGTTTCATGATAACAGCTGATACCATTGATTTAATACCTTTCTTCTTTGCTAATGTTGACTATAGACTTTCCTTTAGTGCAATAAGTTACTCTTTAAATACTGTTTTAGCAGCATTTGGTGAGTATTGACTATTTGTATTTTTACTTTCATTCATTTCAAAATATGTCCTAAGTTTTCTTTTCATTTTTTTATGTAGTCCATAGGTTATTTAGAAATATATTATTTTATTTCCAAATGTTTGGAGATTTTCAGTTATCTTCCAGTTTGTAATTTAGTTTTGTTGTGCTGAAGAAAGTACTTTTTGTGATTTGAATCTTTTTAAATTTATTGAGATTTGTTCTATGTCCCAGGTGATGGTCAACTATAGTAAACCTCCTATGTGTCCTGAGAAAGAAAGTGCATTCTCCTGTTGCCGTGTACAGTTCTGCACACACCAGGTGCTCTGTGCCCTCATTGACTTCTGATCTCCTCGTTCAATCAGTTATTGAGAGGAGGGGATTGAAATCTTCCAATTATAATTATGGATTTGTCTATTTCTGACTATAGTTTTGTTAGTTTTCACTTGATACATTTTAAAGATTTTTGCATGATTTGTAAACATTAGGCTTTTATGTCCACTGGATTAAGCAATCCTCTTTGATTGGTTGGTTTGATAGGAAAGGTGCACTCACAGGTAAGCCGTTTACTAGCTGGAGGAAATAGATAGTTCTCAGGAGAAGGCAGGGAGTCCTTACCGGGTAAGAAGTCCTCCAGATGTCAAAACTCAAAAATATAGAATAAAAGGATACAACTAATATGTTATTATGTGCCCATATATATATATATGTATATGAATGTAAAAATGTGTACGTATATATAAAAATATGTATATAGTTATATGTGTTTTTAGGTTGAAAAAGACAAAGTTATTTTTCCAACAGTGAAACAGCTGTCTAAACATGAGATCTGGCCTGGCAGTTCTATGTGTAACATCAGCGCAATATTTTGTCTACCATGTAAACCATCCTGCTTGTGGTTTGGTGCTTGGCCTCATGGGCTGGTGAAAGTCTGGCAGAGCATTAGTGCCTAGAGCTTGAAGCAAAGTATTACAGTTATAATGAGAGCAGAAATTTCCTGTTTATTCTGCACCAAAGGTTAGAAGACTTGTCTTCCAGAGTAGGAAGAAAAAGAAAATTAATAAATAATTTTTTTAATTGTGACTTCGATTTTTTTAGAAATCCTTCTATGTTCTTATTTAGCTTGTTGCATAAATAGAACGGCATTTTTGTTATGGTAGCAGTTGCTGTTTTTAATGGTGTACTTTCAATAAATATGACTTTTCATTTTAAAGGTCTGTTCCAGAGACCTATCTGAAAAAGTACAGAATCCTAAAATTTAAAGCTTAAAAATGTTTAGAACAAGTTTAAGTACTCACTATACAGATAAGGAAATTGAAGTCAAGAATTCCTAAAGATTCACGTTTGGTTAGAGGACATCTGACACTAGAACCCAGGTGTATGGATTTTTACTGCACCTTGCTGTAATTATTTAAGAAATTGTTTCAAAACTGTTGTTGGTTTCATGTTCTGTCTTTAGCCTACCTCTTTTTCTTCAAAGCTTTTTTTGTAATCACAGATATGCTACCTATGACTGCCAAACCAACTTAAAAGTAGTCTCATATTTCTCCTTTATCATTTCTGATTGAGATTACAGCCTTTGTATATGCCTATAACAGCCAAGATGAGAAGGAAATCAAGGATACAATATCCCTTCTCAGTAGCTCCAAAGAAAATGAAATAACTGGGAATACACCTCACAAAAGAGGTGAAGGACTTTTATAAGAAAAACTATGAACCCCTAAGAAAAGAAACAGTAGAAGATATTAGCAAATGGAAGAACATACCATGATCATGGCTGAGAAGAATCAATATCATTAAAATGTCTATACGTTCCAAAGCAATCTACAGATTCACTGCTATCCCTATTAAAATACCAACATCATACTTATAAGACTTGGAAAAAATAATTCTTTGTTTTGTATGGAACAACAGCAACAAAAGAAAAAACAAAACATGTAGCCAAGGCAATTCTTAGTAATGAAAACAAAGTCAGGGGCATCAGCCTACCAGACTTCAGGCTGTACTACAAGGCCATAGTGATCAAAACAGCATAGTTTTGGCACAAAAATAGAGACATAGACATTTGGAACCGAATAGAAAACCAGGAGATGAAACAAACAGCTTACAGCCACCTAATCTTTGATAAACCAAACAGGAACATTTACTGGGGGAAAGAATCCCTATTCAGTAAATGGTGCTGGGAGAACTGGATATTCACAAGTTAAAGACTGAAACTGGACCCGGACCTTTCTCCACTCACAAAAATTGATTCAACATGGATAAAGGCCTTAATCTAAGGCATGAAACAATTAAAATCCTCAAAGATAGTGTGGGGAAAACACTGGAAGCTATAGGCCTGGGGAAGGACTTTATGAGGAAGGCTTCCACGGCAATCACAACAACAACCAAAATAAACCAATGCGACTTAATGAAACTGAAAAGCTTCTACACAGCTAAGGCAACAACAACCAAAGCAAACAGACAACCTACACATTGGGAAAATATATTTGCATATTTTGATTCAGACAAAAGTTTGATAGGATCAACAGAAAACTAGGATCTACAGAGAACTAGATAGAACGTGGAATTGATAGCTTTCTTTATCCATAGAACATGGAATTGATAGCTTTCTTATCGCTCTTCCTAACCAGACTACAGATTCCTTAAGGGGTAAGTAACTGTCTCTCAAGTCTTTTTTACCACAGGGACACTTGCACTTGATTGTTTATGGCAGTTCAATTTACAATCGCTAAAATGTGGAAACAGCCTAAATGCCCAGCAACCAAGGAATGGATTAACAAGCTGAGGTATATGTATCCTATGGAATACTATTCAGCCACAAAAAGATGGAGACTTTACATCCTTTGTATGAACCTGGATGGATGTGGAACACATTATTCTTAGTAAAGCATCACAAGAAGGGAGAAATAAGAATCCTATGTACTCAATTCTGATATGAGGACAATTAAGGTCCTAGTACACAGTGGGGAGGAAAAGATGGGGATAGCTTAAATGGGAAGAAGGGAGGAGATGGGGGAAGTCAAGGGATGTGGTACACCTTTTGGGGGTGGGACACAAATATAAGAGGGTCTTTATCTAACAAAAGCAATCCATGTAATCTGGTTCTGTGTACCCTCAATGAATCCATGACAATAAAAAAATGTAATCTCATAAATTTATCATTATGAACACTGCTTGTCCTTCATTCTCATGGCTAACACCAAGCCATTCATCCCTCTAAGATTATTTAAAAAACGCAAGTCCTCTCCTGAGCATTCCTTGTTTATGGCAGTTCAATTTACTGCCCCAGCCTGGATTGGATTATCTCATCTAGGTTCACATAGTATTTGCATGTTATTGATTGTACCATAGAACATTGAATTGATAGCTTTCTTGTCTCTCTTCCTTTCCAGACTACAGATTCCTTAAGGGGTAAGTAACTGTCTCTCAAGTCTTTATTTTCTTTTAAACAGTGTTTATACACAGAATTGCTTATGAAAGATCTGTCACCAGATCTTCCTCTACAAAGAAATCAGCTGGGATTCCAGTAGGTATTGCATTGAATCTGTAGGCTATGTAGGGGAGTACTAACAGTAGTAATCTTTTTCATTCGTGAACATGGGATGACTTTCCAATTATTGACATTTTCTATAATTTCTTTCAACAATGTATTTTAGCTTTTAGAATATAAGTTTTGTATTTGTTTTGTTAAATTTCTTTCTATGTATTAGATTTTCCTGATGCTATTGCAAATCAATTTTTTTTTTATTTTTGCTTATTTCAATTTTGGGCCATTTATTACAAGTATATAGAGATTTAATTTTGCATATTGATCTTACAAACTTGCTTACCCCATTTTTTAGTTCTAATGTTCTAACAGCTTTTGGGTGGATTACTTGGGACTTTGTATATACAAGATTCTGCCATCTACAAATAGAGATATAATAAAACCTCAATAGTTGGCCACCTCCCTACACTGACCTTATTTTGTAAGCCGGGCATACACCACATATATGTATCAGTACAGTAAGCCTAGTTTCTTATGAAGACTACCTTCATATGTTGACCAGTTTTTTACAGTCCCTCAGGTGGTCAACTTACAGAGATTCTACTGTAGTTTTATTTCTTCCTTTTAAGTCTGAGTGTTTTTATCTAATTTTATTGCCTAATTGCTCTGATTTAAACCTTGAGTACAATGTTAAATAGAAGTGGTAAGGGGAAATTACCTTGCCTTCTTCTTGTTCTCAAAGAGAAAGAACCCATTCTTTCGCCATGATATATGTTGTTATTTGTGAGATTTTTTTATAGACTTTTATCAGATTGAAGAAGTACTCACCCTTTTACTTCCGGTTTGTTGAGTGTTTCAGTTTTAAAGATGCTAAATTTTGTTCTCTTACTTTTGTAACTCTTTTGTACTATCATTTGAATGTAGTATTCATTAAGTAATAAGTACAATTTATATGAGTATAAATGAATAAGTAAAGTCAATTAAATGAAGAAGTGATTTCATTAATGGTTGTGAGGTAAAGAGAAAAAATAGGTAATTGTCTTTAAGAGATTATACTCCCTTAAATCTTACTTCACTTCTTTTTACACAAAATATGGAGAAACATATTGAAATAATACTATTTTGTGTTTTGTCAATTTAAAATAGAACACTGTAATAAATGCACAGCATCAATATTTTAGAAATATAATATATAATAAATATAATAGAAGTTACTGAAGACCATAATGGAAGCAACACTTTTTATACGATAAGCAATTATTTTATTTGCAAATACAACTTATACAGAGATGGTAAATCTTTAGATTTCTGTTAAATTGGTCAAAAATAGGTATGGACTCAGGTCATAATAAAGTTGTTGGTATATAAGGGAACTTCTGTGTTACTCATTTGTGAAGAAACTTAGTACCCTTGAAGAAAGCAGCCTCTGGTGAAAGCACTCCTTATTTTTAAACAAATTGCCTTTTATCCTGTGTTTATTTGGGAGGCTTCTAAGATTGTCCAAGTAGAAAGGAACATTGCTTCTCTTACATAGCTAATATGAGATGAATCTAATTACAGTCCAGCCTGCCGGCAACTTTTCAGTCTAGAAATGCATGTTGCTCACAGTAACATAGAGAGTGGTGAGGGGAGAATGTGTCTATTTGCATTGGATGAAAACAAGTCATTGTTATGGGACCCGCTGGCTTCCTTTTAGTTTGGGTGTTGCAGGACATATATATTGGACTTGTTTTCCCTTCCCCTAATCTTCTTTATTCTTTATTTTAATTCATACCTTCTTCTCTCCCTCCTGTCCTTCCTTCCTCCCTCCCTCCTCTCCTTCCTTCTTTTCTCATTTCCATATTTAATCTAACACTCTCTCTCATCTGCCCGTACTTTGTCTTTTATATTAACATTTAGAGTCCTTAGCTCACACATGGCCTTGTGCTAGATACCATAGGCAATAAAATCAAAACACTTAGTCTCATGTTTCTATGCAGGAATAATAATTATATGCAAAAAAGAAAAAATGGCATCCAACAAACATGTCACTGATTCTATAATGGAGGCAGTAACTAATAGAAGAGTTGACATTACTTGGTGAGGGAGTAGAGAGGACCCAAGCCTAGGAAGATTTTCTAATCATTTAAGGACAAGAACAACTATAATTTTGAAAAGCACAGGCTTGGATTTGATAAGGTACATTTCTTCTTTTTCCTTGCTTATCAAGGAACTTGTAACACTGGGAAGTGTTACAAGTAAGTAAGATGCCCTACAGTAAACAGTTGCCCTATCTGTAGACAGATAACTGAGGATAGAAATTACTATTGGAAACAGGTGACCATGTACCCGTAAACCTTTATGAGAGTGCTCTTAATAATTACACCAGGAAAACAGTCATACATTGAGACTCTCCAGGGCAATCCAAGGTGAAATGGATAACCTAAATGACTCTGATGGCTGACTTTTTAATCTTTCTTGGGAGATGAGGGAGAATATTGAGAACTGAAAATTTATTTTGGTTTAAATACAAGTATATTACACTACTGGTATATATAGGATTTTGTTATATTTTGTTTTTATTTTTAAAGTTTGGGTTCTGTAATAAATGATACCTTCTTTGGAGACCTTTGTCTTCTGGGAGAACTCTGAATGAATTATAGCCAGAAAATGTAAAGACCTTGTGGTGGGAATAAGTTTGATGTGTCCCAGGAAAAAAATGAGAGACCAACATGACAGGAGAGAAGTAAGAGTTATGGGCAAGTGCAGTTCATCCAGACCTCCTTCTCCTCCCCTCAGAAGGCACAGAGAAGGGATCTAATTATGGTGTCTGAGGGCTACTTGTAGGCTTTGTACCATCAGACGGCTTCTCCAACTTCTGTATGCCTCAGTCTCTTTAACTTTATGATGGGGAAAATAGTAGAACCTACTTCAAGGAACTGGGAGGCTTAAGTGTCCTAAAAGCGATCCCCAATCTTTTTGGCACCAGGAACCAATTTCAGGAAGATAATTTTTCCCTGACCTGGTGTGGCCCACTGCCCACCTAACTGCTGTGCAGCCCAGTTTCTAACAGGCCATGGACCATACCAGTCCACGTTCCAGGAACTGGGGCCCGCAGTGCTAATACACACAGGGTCAAAATATCAGCTGGCTATGTATCAATGCCTAAATGTTACTCAAACTGATGTTACTTAACTTACTAAGGGCAGAAGAGCTTTATCCAAAGAAGATATAGGAAAGGCCCAGGGTGTTGTTCTTAATGCTTTAAACCCTGGTCCTCAGTATTTCTCCCACCACTGGTTCATCTTAGCACAGAGATGATTCGTAAAGATATTTTACATTCTAAATGAGTATCCATAAGTCTAGCAGCTCTGAAGATTTCCAAAGACAGACTTCCAGTTTCAATTTTAATAACCGAGTACTCATTCAGATGGCTGAATTTTATAATTTTATAATCCATATTCATGGACATCAAGTCTGTGCTGGAGATAGCTGCTATCATTTCAGAGTTTTGTCTTCCAAAAACATGAAAGACAAAATGCATGGTGAGAAACTCAAGCTGGGTTCCTCTAAAAAAATAATAATGCAAACTACAGCAAGAGCAAAATAGTGTTACACGAATAGCAGCCAATATTTATTGATGCTGCCTCCTTTTGTGCCAGCTGTCACCTTGCCGAGTGCTTGACAGACGTCACCTTATTTGAACAAACATGTAAATTTAGAGGATTTAGGTAGCAGAGCTAAGCTGTGGGTGGTACGGCAATCCAAGAGGGAGCCAGCTTCACTCATGCCTGGGCTAAGCTGCCTCTCCTCAAGCAGAGGTAGTTCTAGGGCAACAGCAGATATTTTAGGCAGAGAGTCATCAAAGTCTTTTTCTCAGTCTCTTATCCTACTAATCCTGCAGGAGTAGCCCAGCTGATACCTCTGCCTCTGCCAAAAAGGAAATGGCTCTATCTTAAAGTGATCTGGATTTTCCTAGCGTTGATGTCACTCTTGGGAGGTCAGATAAAATAGCCTAGGGAATAGCATCCTCTTCAGGTCACTGAAATGCTGCAGATGACATCAATCTGGAGCTACAGGAGAGATGTTCTCGTGACAGCACAGGCACAATGTGCTGCTGAGAAGATCTAACCTGTTACGAGGGAATTAATTCCCATTTAGAGAATCTGGGCCTTGCTTAGTGGTGGCAAAAATAGTACTCTTAATTCTGGTGCCAGTCTGAACTTGCTCCCAGTGAAGTAGCACTGAGCATTTACCTCATTTGACCTTCATTGTATCCGGCCAATTCATGGAAAGCCAGTACAGGAAAAGAACTGGCTCTAGGCTTGCCACTGTGTAATGTTACCCTATCTTTTATTTCAAGGTGACTAGCACATCTCAGTTATCAAGTTGCAAGGAAAGTGGGACATTCAAACCAATCTTGGGGGTAGTTTTTATAGTAGTGACAAGCATGGAATTATAATTTTAGAGGTCACCAGGTGTGTTAGTATCTCAGCTTTATAGGTCAATACCTAAACAAATGACTGGTTGCTCAAAGTTCTGTGTTTCTCAGGGGGTTGTTGTTTTTGTTTTATATAGCATTTTTTGGTCATCTAGCATATTGGATTATTGAAAGTGTTGGTATTATGAATGTGAAAAGGATTAACGCATATGCCAGAACCTGTTTGTTGGTTGGCTGAATACTCATTCATGATTCCTTTTACCCTGGCCATCCTTTAGCTATGAATGGTCATGTGATACACTTTGGTCCAAAGAAACAAAAGCAGACTTCTCTTTGGTGGGCTTTTAGAAAGATTTGCACTATGCTAATAAAAAGGACCTGCCTTTAACCTCCTTAGCTCTTCTTTCCCACATACACATACCTTTATTAGTTTATTGCAACATGGATGTGATGTCTGTCATACTGCAGCCATCTTGTCACCATGAGAAAATACATTAACCCATAAAAGTTATTAGAAGAAGGTCTGGCACATGATCAGTTCTACAAAATGTCAATATTATTAATACATCATAATTAACATTATAATTATTATAAGCATGAGAATAAAGCCTAAATTATAATGAAAATAGAGGTAAAAAATAGAAATTTCTTGAATCTTTGATAGCACTGATGAGCTGATTTGCCACCTCAAAATACCTAACTTTAGACTTCTTGAATATTAAACAAATAAGCTTTTATTTTTTATATTACTTCTACTTGCATACCGATACTTATAGTGAAGATGACACCACTACACTCTACCTGGGGCTATCGTGGTTCTGTCTCAAAACATACAAAAAACTATGTATGGTTGGTTTGAAAGTATAACACTGAGATATGAGATGTGATGCAAAATTTTGATATTCCTTTTCATTGTCTATTCATCTCTCTCAATATCTCCTTTTCCCTTCTCATCACTCTATGTGACAGGGATGCTGATGGTTATTTCCTTCTGAATTCTATCTTGGGATCTAGAGTCATAGGCCCAAGATATTCTCCGTCCCTCCTTTTTAAAAGGATTTATTCTTGTTTCCATTTGTAGCTAATCAAATATGCTTACCTATGTTGAGATATGAATAATGCTAATAGTTTCTTCTTCAGTTAAGGTATTTTTAAAATATCAGTTATCTTAACACTGAAAAATCACATTACCAATGGGGGGGAAACAAACATTTATTCCCTAGTGTCTGACCCAGTTTGAGCTGGCCCACCCACACACCACAGAGTTGGCATATAATTAAAAGAAATGTAAATCCCCAAAGTAGAATCCATGGCTTAATTGTAGGAATTCATCCTTGGACACACATTTATAATTATATTCATGATAGACATTGGTTCGTTACCCACCGCTCCTCAGGATTAAATGCACCATCGTCTTACTTGGCCAATACCCTTCTTAGGAAACTGGTGCTCATAAATATGTAAGTGAATCAGCTCTTGTATACACATGGTTTTGGTGGCACCAGCAATTAATGGAAACCAGACTGCAAAGCGCAGAAGTGAGCTCATCCCCCTACAGTGTTCTTAACAAGAAGAAGGAGAACGGGAAAGTGTTCTGGGAGCGGAGAGATAGTAAAAAGAGAGGTCGCTAAATCCACCCAAGTGCACGATCTGACTTCCCTGAAGTATACTGCTTTGGGGCATACATGTTCTTTTTTAGGAATAATTGTTCTCTTCAAAGCTGTTGTTTTTTGGACTTGCATAAAGTCTCTTTTTAAGCATCAAAAACTTATCCAGGTAAATGGGGGAAATAATGGTCAGGTAGGAAGGAACAGGAAAAGGTTTTAATAATTCCTTGAAGAAATGAGGGTCATCTCTAGAGGACTAAGTCTGATTTACTTTCATTGTAGGAAGTACTATTACTCCTCTTTGACTCAAAATCTCAACCCCAACAAATTCTGTCAAAAGCAATTGCATTATTTTGGCGGGTAGATACTCATGAATACAACAAGGGGCTGGGTGCATTGTTAACTTCTGAAATTGCTGGGCAAAGAATGAATTGGGCCTGTCTTGGTAACACTTGGTTCTTCACAGAAATCATCAGAACTGGAATGAGGAAGGTTCATTGCTGAAGTGGGGGCGCAGGAGCTGAGGTATCAGGCACATTTATGTCAATGGGGATACACCTAAGAACCATCTGTTTCTACCCCCACCCCATGCCACACCCCCAAACCAAGTCATGCAAAGATGCCATGTTGGTGCTGAAGGGATCCTCATCTAGGGCAGTACTCCCTTTTTACCAATCCCAGGGAAATCATAGAGTTAATGGGAAAAATAAACAAAGTGGACAAGAGCTTTGGGTTTGTAATAGTAGCAAAGTGGGTTAGAGCATGATTCCCAGGCCAAGCTTCATGTTTTCCATTTCTTTCTCCACTGCTAGGTAATGAGGTAGCTTTACTAAGTTTTTGAACACCTTTAGCCTCAATTTTCTCCTCTATTAAATGGAAACAACAACGGCTTCTTTAAAGGTTGTTAAAAGAATTAACAATACTATTCTGAGAGCCCTTAAAGGAAGATAATCATATAGTAGTAAGCGTTTGCTAAATGTCAGGTACTGTTATATATCCACTAAATATCTAACAAAGATCTGGCAGTGTTAAAAACTGTGCTAAGGTCTGGAAACAAAATGTTAAACCAAACAAATTGTTTCCTGAGCTCACTGAGCTTACAGTATATGAAGGAGAAAACGAGTCAGACACTAGCAATACAGTGCATATGTTCTATTAGAGATGACCGCAGGAGGATCAGAGAATGAGCACTGAGCTCATTCAGGGGCTGTGAGGACTTTCTGGAAGAAGTGATGTGTAGATGGTTACATAGTGCTGGTGGGCCTGTGGACAGGAGCAGGTGAAGGGGAGTATTCCAAAGGCAGGATCAAGACCTCCCAGGTGGAGAGAGAAGCTTAGAGTAAGATGCTCTAGGGCTATTGTTAAGAAATGAGAAAAAGCAGAAGGTGAACCTGGGGGAATCAGGACAAGCCATGTGCATTCGGAGGGGACTGGGGCAGTGTTAGACAGGGAGTTTGCTGATCAGATTTCCATTTTCTAGTGGAAGGAAAGAAGTAAAGGGTACAAGAGAAGACACAACTTCCCCTCTCTGGTTCTCAGTCCCGGGTCCGCTAACCCTTTGGGAATATCTTCTCCTTGGTTATCTCCAGTGGCCCTAGACAAGAGATAAAGGCATTCAGACACGACAGGGAGGTCTGAGTTGGACTGTATTTCATTCCTTCTTTAATGTGGCAGTGTCAGTCATTAGAGGAACATCTGGCATGGTTCGTTCTCAACTCAGTGCCTAGACTTTCTGACCTGGTTTCTCCGAGGTGGGGGCTGATTAGCCAGGTCCTGCCTTCCCAAAGGCCAAAGACACCATGCTCACACTCATTCAGTCCGGACTGGAGCAAACACAGCTTCCATCTGCAAAGTGCTTCAGAATCCAGATTTTCAAAACTTGTGATGTTTGTGATGTTATTAAATATATTTTCCCAACAGTGCTATAGACATTCAACAAATATCTGCTAAAGGTGTTTGTTTTAAAGAAATAAAATCAAAGCAATGAACTTGGGTTCAGAGCACCAAAGCTCTCGTCCTGTCTCTGTCACTGACGAGTGATCTGACTTTGTACAAATGCTGTAACTTTCACACTTCACATACTTCTGCTTTCTGAAGATTGGGAACCAGATGATGTTTCCAGTACCTTTTCCCCTTACATTACCTGATTCATCTTCCATTTCTACAGATGAAGAAACCAAGGCGCAGAGACACAGGTGAATTTCCTTCTCCCGGTTAATGAATTAATTACCCAGGCACATCCAGCAGAATCTTTGTTTTTACGTGAGTTAACAAAATGACTCCTAGGTTCCAATCATAAGGTGTTTTATCTTGAGTGTGAAGGATCATAGCCTGAGCTGCCTTCATGGGTCTAGTTGGTTTTAAAGTAAAAACCTCAATTCTTCTCTCAATTCCCTTTCCCCCGTCCCTGCTTGAGTCAACTGGGGATGAAAGAGCCTGCTCTAAAATTAGTTGGTGGGGTCCTTTCATCTTAGATTCTTTTGAAATGAGAACCTTAAACCCAAGCCTCAAGGAACTGAAAATCTAGTTTTTCCTCCACAAACTTCTGGAATGTCTGGACGTTTGCCCTTACCAGACCAGCACAAAGATTTCTCCAGTGGGATGCCATTTTTATCTCAAACCACCCCTTTTGAGGAGGTTACTGAAAACACTTTGGCTGAGATTCTAGGCTTCAAACCATGTCACGTTTCTCTCTGGGGTTTGAGGTATCGCCTCCTCCTCTCCAGGATGTCCAGGAAGCCTCCTTGCCCTCACTGTGGGCCCGTGCTGGATACACATGATGCATAAAACCCACAGAGCTGGGCACTGCCTGGCCAGGGCCTGTGGGACGCTGATGCGCACTTTTGAATCTGAGTGCTGAGGCAGTGGCTGCTCTGGCCACCACAGAAGAGCTGACAGTCAGAACAGTGGAAAGGAGGCAGCTCAGGGGGTCTGTCACACATCTACCCGAGGGCTGTGGTTACATGTGCAGCACAAATTAGACAGAATTCATGACGTGGAGCAGTAGCACAGAGTGTCTTAGGGACCCTAAGACATTTCAGAGTGCACCACTTTGGAATCATCAGGCAAGGGTAAAATTGTCCTCTGGGAAGACATTTGCGATTTATACCTTGTCAGAAATTCTATAGCCCTGCCTCCTAGGCTTCTGACTTCAGAGAAGCCAGCTATCCAAATCATCAAACCCTGGGGAGCACTTCAAACCCCAACGTCACCTATGAGTGGATGTGAGGAAAGCATTTAGCCTCTAACCACTGGACCCAGAAAAACCTGGATTCCAATATCAAATATTTATCAAGGACCTTAAGAAATTGCCAATTTTTTCAAAAAGATGGTTTTCCTCTCTGCAAACCTGCACACTGCATGTAACCCATTATTTGGCACCGAATACGTGCTCACTACTTATAAACAATGTCAATCATAATACGAACAAATATATAACATGATATTATTAGGCAGGGTTTATTATCAATGAAAATCATGACCCTTGAGGTTGGATTGTTAAGGGATTGAATGTGTTATCTGTTATTTGCTCTCACTTGACTACCCAAGCTTTTGTCTGTCTTTCTGCTATAAAGTGGGATCATACTTATAAACTTAGGCAGAGTTGCTTTGAGGATCAGAAATATTTCACGTAAAGCACGAGTGCATTCCCTGGCACTGAGCAGACATTTCATGTATAAGGTCACTATTTTGACATATCAGTTTGTTCTCTGGTTACACAAAGATGTTGGCCCAGATGACCTTAGAGATATATTCTTTCATGAGTCTGTGGCACTAGAGTTCTTAATCTCAGAGGGCTCAGAAAAAACTGGCAAATGCAAAACCCACTTTTTAGCAGGCATTATATCGAGGGGCCAATATCCCCAGAACCACTGTCCTCCTTGGCCAATGCACATTCCTGTTTTTGCTGTCCTCCCTTGCTCCCAGCTAGGGACTCCTTTGTAGCCTCCCCTGACCTCCCTGGGATGAAGTTCACTGACTCTTTATACATAGCACTGTGGCAGCACTTTATGAACGGACCAGGACACGACTGCTCAACCCTGAGGCACGTCTATGTCCCTGTGAGCACAGTTAACCCCACCACTTCTCACAGGGTTGAGGAGGCCTCCCCAGCACATGGGGAGACTCACTCTTCCGTTGTGTTGAGACACTCGATGCGCAGTGCAGCACTCGGTCATTAATATTCACACCCCACCCAAACTTGGCATTCTGTGGATGTTTTATATTATGGAGAAGCAGAGGACAAAGCTGAACACATTTAAGTTATGTAACTTTTTTTTTTCCAAAAGGATTAGCTGTACTGGAGACACACAGCTGTTCATCCACAAGTCTCTTCAGAGCAGGCTGCAGACAATGGTTAGAGCAGAAAGCTTAAGAACAAATTCCTCGTTCCTCTCTTCCAAGCTGAAAAGTGCTCTGCAAATTTCTGCATTGAGCAGGAAATGTGTTCAACTGAAGAGACGGCGGCTTTCTCGAGTCAAGCTCACGGCCATCCTTCTCCGTGTTTCTCACTAAGCCTTCTTCTCCTGGGCTCCTCTGGACAGGCTCACCAAGTTCCTTCTTTCTCCAGCCCCTTGGAGGGATGTTTTCTCCCTCTTTTCTTTCTCTCCCAGAGACAGATGTGCCATGGAGCTATAGTACTATAGTGTCAAAGTCTCAGAGCCTGTCATGTATATAAACCACTTTCAATGCCCTACAATCAATATAGTATTTGCAGTTTTATGTCATTTTCATAATGATGGCTCCCCTAAATTGCTTAAGTTTTTAGCCCTCACAAAGTCAGAATCTCTCCTAGATTTTCCTTTGGGAAGATGCAGCATGCCCGTTTTTATTCCATGTGGTTTGAGGATTGACCTGTCCCAATTGCAGGGGTGAAAGCAGGTTCTGGCACAGCCAATCAGCTTATTTCATCTTTCTGTACCCAAGGATTACTTCAGGATTAGGCAAATGACCCAACTCAACCCAGTGATACTCAAATGTGGGAATGCAGTTGTAATAAATAAAGGAGAGGAAAGGACACTGTTTGTCCATTGACATTTCTGAAAAGGAAGGATCTACGCCAATAGCTACTTGGGATATTCTTGTCACTAAGACAGAAAAGCTCACCTGAGAACAGAGATAAATAGGCAAGAACTGAATAGAGGTAAATTTCTAAATGTAGTCTTCATTTGCCAGCCGATGGCTCAGTAAAAATAATTGCCAAGCACTGTCCTTGGCAATGAAGCTTCAGCAATGAACAAAATAGAAAACATCCTTGTTTTTATAACCTGATATATTAATGTTCTTAATACATGAGATTTCGTACACCACACACAGAGGAGAGACGGGGAGAGAAAGAGAAAGATTGCATATCCCTAATCGGAAAATCTGAAATCTTTAATGTTCCAAACCCCAAACTTATTTGCACCAACATAATACTCAAAGAAAATGCTTATTGGAGCATTTCAAACTTTGGATCTTCAGATTATGAATGCAAGTTAATACAAACATTTCAAAGCATGAAAAAAAAGAAATCTGAAACAATTTAGTTTCAAGCATTTTTAATTAATATGTATTCAACCTGTATGTGTGTGTATGTAAACTGAGTGCTATGAAGAAAAATAAATTCAGGGAATGACTTAGGGGAGACTCCTTTCCTTTCTTTTTGGTGGCTTAAGGAAGGTTTCTGTAATGGGCTTGACAAAGGAATACAACCTGAAGAAAGCATGGAGTGTGTCCATTTGGACATGTGGGGAAGGGCAATTTTCCATAGGAACACACAAGCCCAAAGATCCTAATGTACAAAGTGAGTGGATTGTCCATGGAGATGGGCTGTTATGGGTGGAGTAGAAGGACCCAGGAGTGGAACGATAAGAGAAGAGTAAGGAGGAGTCCCCAGGGCCAGAGGACACCGCAGAGCCTTGCCAGGCACAGGGAGAATGCTGGAATTCATTCCATTTGTGTTGGAAACTTACTGGGGTTTTGAGAAAGGGTTTAATATATGATGATTTTTAGTTTCAAGGATGGCTCTGGCTGAATTATAAAGAACAGACTGTAGTAGATTGAGAGTGGAGGCGTGGAGGCCAGTTGGGAGATGGCTGCAGTGGTCTAGGGGCGAGGTGATGGAGTCTGGACAGGATGGTGGCAGGGTGGGCTGTGAGTGGTGGTTAGACTGTGGGTAGATTCTGAAGTTAGAGAAGATGGAGATTTTTAACTGACTGCATGACAGATGGGAGTGAAACAGAGGAGTTAAGTATGACTCCCTGGTTCCAGTCATGAGCTCAGACTTAAGCAGAGTTGCTATTCTCTAAGATGGGGTATATCGCGAGAGAAGCATGTTTAGATCAGAGTTGATCAGAAGTAACTTCTTCTCCATCACAGCTGATGTCTCGGCAGCATGACACAATGCTGACTATTCCCTTCTGTTTTCTCTTGTACAGTCGATGTCTACCTCACTCTCTTGTCTGTATGTGTGACTTTTTCTGCCAAATCTGTCTCCACAGATCCTCTTGGAAATACTCTCACCTACATTTTTCTGGTTGCTAATTGGTCCTGAGACTTCATTCACGTATGAGGTATGACTATCGTTTCTTTTCTATTATGACTTTTCTTTTCTATTTCTGTCTCTAATCCATCATGGCTTGACCATCTTGTCCCATAAATCCTACAGAAACTTCAAACAAAACACTTTCCTAATCAAACTCACTATACACATATGCTTTTTCTCTTATTTATTTCTCTTTGCAAAAGACATGATTGCCCAACCAGTTACCCAGATAAAGGCCTAGGGTCATCCTAGGCTCTGCCTTCTCACTTACCACACTCCCACATTTAGAAAGCTAGAAAATGCGACAGATCCTTCTTATGTCCCATTTCTCTTTTTGCTATTTCTGCCTTATTAGACTTCTCGGTGATGCTGTTTTCAGTATTTCTCACTTCTCATATATCCTCCATACCAGGGGTCCTCAAAATTTTTAAACAGGGGACCAGTTCACTGTCCTTCAGACTGTTGGAGGGCTGGACTATAGTTCAAAAGGACAGGCAGTGGTGGCAAAAACACCCGGCGGGCCAGATAAATGTCCTCGGTGGGCTGCATATGGCCCGCGGGCTGTAGTTTGAGGATGCCTGCTCCATACTATTGTCAAAATGACATTTTTTAAGACATAGCTCTGCACTTGACATTCCAATACCCGAAACTCTTGAATGACGCTTTACTGCTTTTGGAACCAAATTCAAACTCACAATGAACCTTGAGCACAAGGATCTCAGCATAACTCTTACCTGGGGTTGAAGGGATTGATACCTGGCCTTTGCATTTTGACTCTTCTCCCTACAAAATTTTTCCTTTTTGTAAGTTTTCTAAAAACAAAGTGATGATTCCCTTCCTCTCATATAAATATCAAGAGATTTCTATCTTTCACTCAATTATCATCCTAGCACAACACAAATGCTCCCTATGCCAACAGAAGACAAGGCCTCAGCCTGGCTCTCTGGCCTTGCACAGCCTGCCCAAGGACTGTCTCTTCCTTGCCTCTGATGATGCTGGCTCCACAACGGAACTGACAAAGGGCCAATTCTGTGCTCTTGAGGACAAGGTGAAATAGGACTTTCTACACCCTGACCCAAATAATTCCAATTAATTTTATTTCTTTGGCCATCTTAATATTCTGTATGGAACTGGAAGGCTACCATTTAATACAACTATCAGTCCAAACTTTGGCATAATTGCTCTTTTAATCATTCTTTAAAAGAAAGACATGGAACTCAGCTATTGATAGCAAGGAATTAGCTTCTACTGCTTATAACACTGATCACAGTTATGCTCAAGTGTGAACAATAATAGCAAATTAAGACTGTAGTTATCAGCTAAATATCACATAAGCATGGGAGTAAATGTGTCATTTTTGCTTTATCCAGTTGTACAAATTTCCCTTCAATATTTCAAATACTAATTTTTTCTTTTTATAAGAATGACTCTAATTAGGTCAAAGAAAGACGAGCAAAGGACAAGACTTTGCTTGTGATCATAACCATGGACTAAGGATTTTGAAAAGTCTTGCAGATAATTCTGTGTGTGTGTGTGTGTGCACATGGGGGGGTTGTGGGGTGTAGTAATTCAAAAGCATTGTTTCTTTGTTTCTAAGGGCTAAAATCAGATAAACTTGAAGTTTCCTTTTGATCTTGAGAATCTATTTCTAATAAACCTCAATTTCTATTTCATCTCCCATTCAGTGATGAATGCCATTCAGTGATGGATGCCTGGGGACAAACCTATCTTGCTGAACGCTGTTTATTTCCATGGGCAGAGGGTCAAGTTATGGCACTATTTTTAATGGATACTGAAAGGATGGATAGCAGTGCCTGTGACAGAGGAATAGCCATGGCCTTTTGCTGATGCCAAATGTCACTGTGTCCTTTAGGCTCTGCCTAACATGTGTGGGAGAAAGTGAGCGTGTCATTTGAGGGAGTGAAGCCAGATCAAGGCTACTGCTCTGTCAAATGGCATGCCTGATAGGAACCTTGCCTCGTGGGCTCCAGAAGTCAATGTGCGAGCTTCCAAGTATTGTCTGACCTTAATGTACAATAGAAAATAGACAAAAATGGCCATGACAATGAACTGTTCACAGTTAACAAGGTACGCTAAGAGGCAGTGAAGTAGCATCTATAAAAGCAGTTGTTCATTTATTCAGCATCATGTGCCAAGTATCTGCTGTGCATTAGAAACTGTACCAGTATCTGAAGTTTTTGTGTTGAATAAAACAGAGAAGGGCGGCACGTGCTATACCCCAGAACACAGATGTCACCTATAGAGCAGAGGCATACTCTATACCCCAGGACACGGATATTGCCTACATCACGGTCCATGAGAGAGCTGCCCACCTCTTTTGTACAGGACAATTTTATAAACAACATAAAATGCTTTTAATGCAGAGATGCGGTGTGATTCTTGTTGATACTCCAGATCCTTGTCAGGTGCTGGCTCATTGACCACACTTCAATTCTGGCATTGTTGTGTTGCATTCATGTTTTGGATTTCTATGTTCATGATAATTCAGTCATTTCTCCTCTGATGTGTCTTGTCCTCCCTTCTCTGAGTTCTGCTCATGTAATATTGTGTGTTGTGTTATGTGACTATCTTCTTATCTTTGACCAGAGTGAAAAAATACATTTAAAAAAGAATTAGTTTCTGCCCCAAATATGTTCAAATCCTAACCTCCAATACCTGTGAATGAGGCCTTATTGGGAATGGAGTCTTCACAGATATAATCGAGTCACAACGATGACCTGCTGCATTAAGGTAGGCCCTGATGTTCTCACATGATGAGAGAAATTTGAACACGGAAACACTGGGAGACTATCACGTGACAGAAGAAGCAGAGATTGGAGTGATGCTTCTGCAATCCAAGAGTCTTCAGATTGCCAAGGTCCACCAAAAGCTAGAAGGAAACAAGGAAGGATCCTCCTCCAGAGCTGTCACAAAGAACCTGGCTGTGACAACCCCTTAACTTTGGCCTTCTGGACTCCTAAACCATGCATGGATAAATCACAGTTGTTTCAAGAAACTCAGTTTATTATTGCTTTTGTTTTTTTTGGTTACCCTGGGGCTGAATGCTGTGGTGTCATAGCTCACAGCAACCTCAAACTCTTGGGCTCAAGTGATTCTCTTGCCCCAACCTCTCATCTAGCTGGGACTACAGGCACCGGCCACAATGCCTGGCTATTTTTAGAGACAAGATCTCATTCTGGCTTAGGCTGGTCTCGAACCCATGAGCTCAAGCCATCCACCTGCGTTAGCCTCCCAAGTGCTAGGATTACAGCCAGGAGCCACCAAGCCCAGCCACATTATCTTTTTCTTTTTTTTTTTTTGCAGTTTTTGGCTGGGGCTGGAAGGGTTTGAACCCTACTCCTTTGAGCCACAGGTGCTGCCCTTTTTTTTGTTTGTTTTAAATAGCAAGATTAGGAAACTAAAACAGATGATTTCTCTTATTTGAACTGTGCTTATCTTTTTTTTTTTTTTTTTGAGGCAGATTCTCACTCTGTTGCCCCAGGTAGAGTACCATGGCATCACAGCTCACAGTAACCTCAAACTCTTGGGTTTAAATGATTCACTTGACTCAGTCTCCCAAGTAGCTGGGACTAAAGGCACCCTCCACAGTACCCAGCTATTTTTTGTTGCAGTTATCATTGTTGTTTAGCTGGCTCCGGCTGGGTTTGAACCCATCACCACCAGCCTTGGTGTATGTGGCTGGCGCCATAACCACTGTGCTATGGACACTGAGCCAGAACTGTGTTTATCTCTTATCTCTATCTGTTGGAGGCCTCCCTTTTCTTTAAAACCCAGCTCAATGCCATCCCAGCAGCTTAATTTATAGTAACCCACCTGTGTAAGTATTAATTATAGTTAATCAATTATAAGTATCAATTATAGTTATATCCCATAAGTCCAGTATGTTTTCCTGTATCTTTACGTGATATTTTTGGTTGTTGCCTAATGATCATAAAGAAAAACTAACCTTGCCGAGTGATTAATGTGAGCTGCACAGCTGAACCCTGCAGGGTTGAAAATGCATCCTCATTCTACAAAGGAAGAAAGGGGTGATGAGAGAATAACCTACCCACCTAAGGACCCACAGTTTAAGTCCAGAGGCAAATTACAGGCAGAGGAGGGGCACTGAGCTCTATGAATCTGTGTCTGCGGCTCTTCCTACTACCTCTGTCAGTCTTTCTTACCAGCAAGACCTAATATTTCAGAGATCCTTCTTAGCTGACAGTGGGCAGAGTGTAAGCCATCAAAATATTTTTTAACTCTATGGATTTTAACTGAAACGGGAGAAATTTTTATCATGTTATCATTGGGAGAAATGTTTAACATCCTCCCCACACACACTCACCCTAGCTCATTTTAAGTCTGAGAAGTCTCACCAGCATGGGTTACAACAATGAGACAAAGTCTGACTCTGTGTAGTAACCTCACTGTAATAATAATGCAGTAATCATTACTACACTGTAGTAATGCCCCACTGTCTTTAATAGTTCACAGGTAAGTGAGCAGAAGGTATGGCTTCTGCATTCCAGAAGGAAAAGGATTTTGAAGCTCTAGAGTTATTCATAACTTCTGATATTTCCACTGCCTGTTATAGAACAGGTGGAAAAGGATTAAGGCCCAACACAAATTTTTCTGTTGGCATAAATTACAGAAGACACCTGTTATTAGCAATCTCATGGAGAAATCAATGCCTTCTTCCTAGTCAGCAGCATGGAAGATGGAAGCTAATCTCTCTCCCTCTTGCTCTCATTTTCAGTGTCATAACTTTATCCACAGACTAGCTGGAGTTTTAGCAGAATGTCCTTAGTCTGATTCCGACTTTTTGATTCATCAGATGCTCTCCACTCACTCTGTCACCTGAAGGGTCCCTAAACCATATAAAACGGTAACACTCTGCAAGAACACTATGTTTGTTCCCTCTTCCAGGGTCAGCCCAATCTATATATTTTGCTTTGTGCCTTATATATTACTTTAAAAACTGCAGAAAACATGGCTTGGAACTGTTCCCAGCACATAATGATATCAATCCATACATCTGTGGTGTGCTCTTCTGGGGCCCTGCTGGAAGAGCATGACCATGAACAGAGTGCTTGGATCACTGCCTGGGAAGAAGTGAGCTCCACCCTTGAATAACCACATCAAACCTTACTTTGTCATACTACACCCTAATGAAACAACTGTCTCCCCATCAGGGAGGACTAGGAAGCAAGGCCGTTTATTTTGGATGGTGGTCATGGTCGATCCTTCTGTCAAGGACCACAGTTGGCATGTGATTAAACCCTGCTACCTACTGCTTAAGCTGAGGAGCTCCATTCTCTGACATCATCCTCCCTGAGCCTCTTCACCCTCACATGGTGTTATGAGACCCCACTCTTATACTTATTTCTATCAATCCCACTGATTGGTAATTTACCTGTTTCCTTCTCTGTCTTCAGCATATGATTATTATCATAAATAATGTTGGTGCCCTATCCCTGTCCCCAGGGAAGCCTCCCACCTGATGGATTGGTATACCCATTTATCACCTACTCTAGGTGTTTCAGCTTACGGATTTCCCCCTATAATTACCTCCAGAGAATTTCTCTTGGTCTACTAAAGCCACTTTTCCTTGGAGTTCCTGGCACATGATTCACCTTGACCTTCTCCACACCATTAACTCTGCCTAAAGTCAGGATGCATTCTGTGGTGTAATTTATGTTCCAGAAAACCCCAGAAGACCAGGCTGAATTAGACCTCATCTGAAACCGCATTGCTGTGTAGCTCCTTCCCCCTCTCTACTTTGCTTTTCTAACTCCCTTGCCAACTTCTCCTGAGTATAGTTCAATTAAGCACATACCCAGGAATCCCTTTCTCAAGCTCTACTTCTAGGGCATCTAACCTAAGAGTGAACTATATATAATTTCACTTAATTTTCATAACCCAAGAGATAGGTATTATTGTTCCAGTGGGAGAAACTGAAGTTCAGAGAAAATAAATAACTTTGCAACGCTATATAACATACACCTGCCTGCCACACATCAGGTGTTCAGTAAACGTGTTAAATGAAACAGGTGCCCATACCTCCATCAGCTCACACAATGATCTAGAGTCCCAAGACCATCTAAGGAGGACTATGACTTGGAATTTAGATGGGTCCTCTGGGATCAATGTAAAAAGAGGTAATCCAGATTGATTATGAGTGGATTATCAACAAATAGGTGAAATGGAGTATCAGTGGGGACTGGAACAAGGAATAAATTTAGAATTCTGACAGAAGATTATAGAAACCTGGCCATCAGAGCCACACTTCTAGAATGACACATGAGACCACATGAAGGACTCTGAGTCTGGAAAAGACCCAACCACAGAGAAGCTACCTAGGAAACTATGGTAGGTGTTGGACTCAGACAGATAAAGCAGGAACTGATTTTGCAAATGACAGTACAAAACTTAGTTAACGCAATGTCATTTATGTTTAGAGGAACACCTGGCTCATAGTAGGGGACAATAAATGTTCCTAGAACAAACAGCTGAATGAGTAAAGTAGCATCATCCCTGGGTTTCAGGTAATAATCTAACACAAGGCCATGAGTCAGGGTAACTCCCTGCAGAGCTTCCTGGCTCCTCTGCTAGGATCCACAGTTGTCCCTAGAAAGGAAGTGAGGCTAGATCATCTCAATGGATAGATCCTCTTGAAGAAGATTCAATCACTTCTGCTTAAAAGACTGCACTTGGGAACTAAATGGGACATTTTCAAAGAGAAATCAATTTCCTTCTCTGGGACTCACCATAGTTTAACTATTTCCCTAACCATATGAACCAGATGAATTCTCAAATGTAACTTCTTTATGTTGGGTGATGAGTTACTTTTTCTTCCCATGGAAAAGGGAAATAGAGTGAGAATCCCCCAATTAGCTGCAGGTCCCAAGGAGTCACCTTTTCAGATGTGATCATCATGCCTGCAATGTTACCCTGCTGTGTGGACAGCTCCGACGGCATGCTTGAGTCCTCCGCTCATGTCAGCTCTCCTGAGAAGATATCTGTCTTCTGCAGCAGCCTAATCCTACTTTAACCAAAATTGCCCTTCCTCTGAACCTCTGAACTCATATAAACGCCTTACCTTTATCTCGATGTCATATCATAGCACTACATGAAAACTCCCTCCCTCTCTTTCTCTCCTCCCCCTTTCTTTTCAGGTGTCTGTCTTCTCCCACTAGATTTTGAAATCCTTAAGGACAGCTAAGTCATTTTCCCCAAATTGGTGCACCTGATTCTGGCACATCATAAACCTTTACTGTTCATTAGATAAGTAAATAACATAAAACTGAAAAATGTTGCAGCCACACGGTAATAATACAGAGTCATACAAATTTTTCCGTCTATTCTCTTTGCTGATCACATCTTGGTTTTAGAGATAGTAATGCGTTGGAAATAGAGGGGGAAGTGTAATCAAGATTCAGAGATGGGACAAAACGATTAAACATAGAGAAGACAACCGCTAATTTGAAAGTCTGGAAGTGCTTTGGCTTTCATGTAGTATAACAAAACCAAATTGTCTTATATGGTAATTATTTCAGCATTTAAATTCAGTTCAATACAAATGTATCGGGGGAATTACCATGATCCAGAAACACTGTTTTCCAAAGACAAATGAATTGCACAGGGCATAAGAGGAGAAGTGAGGGGAGGTAAGAGTAGAAAGATAATTAAAGGTCAGACTTTTGGTCAAAGTAATTGAAAATTGACTGAAGGAATTATTTACCACTACGTGCACAACCACAATTTATACTCAAGTATTACTGATGGTATCATGAAGAAATATCTTTTTTTCTTTTTTGTGACAGAGTCTCACTATGTCACCCTTGGTAGAATGCCTTGGTGTCACAGCTCACAGCAACCTCAAACTCTTGGGCTTAAGCAATTCTCTTCCCTCAGCCTGCCAAGTAGTGAAGAAGTAGCTTACTCCTGAGAAAAACAAATACAAGATGAGATTTAGTCAAGTTTTTAGAGTCTTATGTGAACTATGAGTGATGTTCACCTGCTCCTTCTTGTGACCACAAAGGTCAAAACCTTCAATAGTCAATAGAGGAAGAGTATTTATTCCTGACATGTAGATATTTTTTTACTTTGTTCTGGGTACTGATCTACAATGATCTTTCTTCACATTCAGCAATGTCTTTAATCTTCACAACAGTGTTGTGTGGATCAGCCATTTTGCACAGAGAGGGTAAAGAAGTTGTCTAAAGTCACACAACTACTGATAGGCAGGACCATGACTAAACCTAGGAAGTTTAGTCAAAGAGACTATGCAGCACTAACTGAAAGACTGAGTTTAGCCCTTAGGAAGAGCTTATTTAACTAAAAAGTTATTATAGAATAGTGGCTCCCATTTTCCCAAGACTATCTACTGCTCTTTTGCAGAAGATGTAGTGTTAAAGATCCAATGATCTGTCTTTCTTATATGACTTAGATACAAATATAGCTTGGAGATAGAGGAATACAGCTGAAAAACGCATTTCTTTTTGACTTATATACTGTGTTTACATAGAGATTCAGGCCTAGAAGTTTTATAGCATAGAATCCTTCATCAAGACAAAATTTCCATATTCATATGCCAGTTACCTTTGCTAAACATTGAGAAACATAAGCAACAGGGATATGAACCCCGAAGATAAAATGGGTGAATGATGTGAGTATCAGATAGTTTTCTAATGAGTGTTTCTCACCTTTTGGCAGTGAGGTGACAATGTGAACATATCTCAATGGGAATGAAGGCTGGCTTTGAGTGCCTTCTGTAATTTACAGATAAAAATTCACAGAAATAAAATGAGTTATGAAAGGGCTCCATGTCTAAGATAGAGACAACTATAATGTAAATTTTTTAAAAAAATAAATAAAATGGTGTTTTCATTTTCTTAATATGAAGATAATGATAAAAACTTAATACTAGTAGGTTGTACTTTTCCCAATAGTTTTGTAACCTATTTTCATTTTTTATCAAGATTCACATTGACTTTTTGCTTTCAGTGGGTGAGACCTCTTCCATGCAAAAGGAGTCTCGTGGGGAACAAGCAAATATGGTCTCTACTCTTATAAAGCTCAAGTTCTAGACAGGTCAGTGGGAGTAGGGAGCTAAGCACAAAGCAATCAAATACATAAAGAAATTACAATAAATATATAGACTACAGGGAAAAGTGAATACAAGTGAAGTGATATAAATGGCAGCAACTACTGTAGCTTGGGTGTTTGGGGTGGGTGTCTGACATTTAAACTAGTTCTGAATGGTAAGGAGTCAGGCAAACAGATGCCAGGGGAAAGCATCCCCAAAGACAGAAATGAACTTGGCCTACTAGAGGATCTGAATGGGCTGGCATGGGAAGAGTGGTGTGATGTTGGATCTGAGAGGTAAGCACAGGTCACAGAATGTGTGTTTTGTAAACCAGAATAAAGAATCTGGAGGAAAGTCAAGAGAGATCGTGTGTGTGTTTGTGTGTGTGTGGACATGTGGGAATGTGCTTTTATGAACTCTAAGCTGAAGTTTTGCTTTCTTTTCTATTTCTGATATGTACAAAAATATACATAGTATAAAAAATAATATAATAATAACCTATGTACTATTGCCCCTTGAGAAGAGCAATATGGAAAAATAACATAAATCCAGCGTTACTTCCCTCATGATCCCACCCATCCCATTGCTATTTCCTCTTCCTTCCTTCCTTGCTCCCATCACCTTTCCATGACATAACCCCTAGCCTGAGTTAGTGGACTTCATTGCTATGTCTGTTTTCGTAGTTTTAGAGCCTGTGTAAACATCCTTAAAAACTTACAATATTGTCTGGCGAATTTGTAACATTTAAATAAATAACGACACATCCCATGTTCCTGCAAATATTTTTCCCTCAACATAATGTTTATGAGATTTATTCATGTTCATACATACACACACTGCATTGCATAGTTATACAAAGATTTTATTATATTTTCCATTCTTCTGCCAATTGAATTTTTTTTAAGTGTTGACTATCACAACGCATTATTGCAATGATTATGCTGGTATGTGTCTTAATGTTTGAAAAGTAGTCTAAGGCAGTGAATCCCGGTCTTTTTCAATTGCATAAAAATGTGAATAAACATGGCAAATCAGATAAGGCATCTTGAGGCAGGAGACAGCCCATCAGCTGTGCAGATGAATATCTCAGCCCACTAGTAGCCCATTGAGGTGTATCTTGTTAACATTTTTCCCTTTTCCTCATCTATCAATAACTGAGAAAGTCATAAACATTCTCCATTTGTGAGTGTGGAGTTTTTGCTTTTCATATTTTGTGCTTATGATATTAGACTCATTTAGAATTTTTTCTTTTCTTGTTTTTACAGAAATCAAGTAGGGGGGACAGGAAAAGAGGGGTTGGGAAAATTCATACCTAACTGGGACATTTAGGATTTTTTGTTTTTCTAGTGAATGGCTTCCTTTATCACTAGGCTGTGATCTTCTTTGTCACTGGAGATTTTGTTATTCCAGGAAGTATATGATATGAATTATGTTTTTAAATTATTATCCTGGATACTATACAGAGAATGGAATGTAGGAACAAAAGAAGGGATAATGGTGATCCATTAGGGGACTGACGTAGCCATCTAGAAGAGAGAGCAGGGATGTTGGACCAGGATGTTTGTCTTAAAGATGGCAGCCTCATGCTTGTGGTATGTGAGTGAGAAGCAAGAAAACAAATTCAGGAAACTTTATGATTCTTGGATTAAGTAATTAACTGAAATGATGACAGTGTCCTTGTCTTCTGACAGGCAAAGGTGTAGCACAGTGGATTTTCAAAAAATGGCTACAATAACGTTTTCATGCTCCTCCAGTACAATTCCACTCCCCACAGGGGAGTCGATGATTCTCTACTTTGAACATGGGCAGGTCCATTTGGCTTCCTTAGCTAACAGAGCATGCAATCGCATTGTAAAATGATATCAAATGACTTCTGAGTTTAGGTCATAAAGGGGTCACAGTTTGTCTCTGATTCTCTTGGGGTGATCCTCCTTGGAACCCAGATGTCATCCTATGAAGAAGACTAGACAGCATGAGGATCCCCAATTGGGAAAGAACCCAGCATCCGTCAGCACTGGCTGAGCATAAAAGCCACCAACAACTTACCATCCAAGATTGAGACACTTTGGAAATGGACCATATAGCTTTTAGTTAACTGCCCACCTGATGCTGAGTGGAGCGGACACAAGCCTTTCTTGTTAATCTTTTTCCAAATTGCAGATTTGTGAAAAGGTTGTGAAGTTACTTGTGAATAGTTGCTGTTGTCTTAACTCAGCACCTCTTGGGGTTGTTTTTTAAGCAGCGGTAGATAACCGGGAGAGACACATGGAGGGGAATCTTGCAGAAAGAGTAAAGCACACAAAGATGGCTGTGTTAAGTTTGAAATTCATCTTTGAAATCCTTTAAAAAATTTCAACTGAACAATTGAATACAATGCCTGGATTTCAGGGGAGGGGTCATATCTACATGTACACATGAAAATTTTGTATAATATTTAAATATAAAAGGCTCCATAAATTTATCAGAAAAGAACCTGTCAGTAAAGAAAGAAAGAAACTCTTTGATGGTAACACACAATTGTAGATTTGTTGAGCCATTGATTTTTCTATTCATCCAATACATGTTTTAGGACCTCTAATGTATTATTAATCTACTATGTTTTAGGAATGATTTTAATCATTCTAGTTTCCATATTTTTTATTGACAGAGATGTCTGCATTTTACTTTTATGCAGAATATTACATATATCTTATACATATCAGAAATGTCTCCACCAAGTTCAGGACTAGAGTCTTCTGGAGGGATCTACTCACCTGAGGGATAAAATGCCCTTTTCAAATGACATAACTTCACACAGGTGGGTGTTTCTCTAGCCGTTTCATTCAGCTTAGGGGGTTCTTGGAACTGCTAGAGTGGGGAGAACATGAGGAACTAGAGGCCCAGAGGCTTCCACACAGCAACTCCTCTTTCAACTGTGTTATGCACTGATATTTCTCAATGCATAAGTGGTCTACTTAAAAATATAAAAATGACGGACTTTATTCAATCATCTCTTTTCAATTCACAGTGTGAACTCCAGTCCTATTTGAAAGGAGCAAATCCAATACCAGAAAGGGATAAAACTTCTCAGCGAGGCTTGATCATGCCTATCTGATCTGCTGTCATTATTCTTTTGATCTGTAGCATCCTCTGATTGTATATGATGCTCAGATAGTTCATAAAACCGTTCAGTTTATCTTCATATTTGGAAGACCTAGTGCTCCATTAATGGGTCAATATTAGAAATGATAGGTGAAAATTGGCCTTGTTACATTTACAGAGCTAGAAATTATTAGATAAGTAAGACCTATTTTATCTTGTTTTTAGCATTGATATATCAGCCCACTGAACTCCATAACTTGACAATTACTTAACAAAGCAAAATAGCAATTTTTGAATTGTTTAAAACTGATATTTATTTAGCATTTACCATGCATTAAATTCTTCATGCAGATGTTCTCATTAACGACCCCCAATTAGCCAACAAGATAAAAAGTATGAACTTTATTTTACAAATGTAAAACCTGGCTCTCAAAAAATAGAGTCACCAGTACAGAATAACAAGCATAGGTCCTCATGTCGCCTCAGTCACACAGCCTCTCACTCTGCTGTTCTGAAGGAAAGCTGGGTCTGAGCATCCTTGGAAAGACAATGAGGCCTGTATAGATGAAGAGATTGCTCCAAACCCAGGGGAGAGCAGACTCAGGATTCAAACTCAGTTCTGTTGAACTCCACATCCAGGATTTCTCTCCTGATCCCACCCCACACCTGGCTGCTGCAGGAAGGAGCTGTGTCCTTTCTTCCCTAGCAGAACTGCTAACCCATAAAACGGGGGCTTCTGCCTGCCACAACTCTTAACTGAGTTAGGACATGCTGTCTTTCCCCTTACCTTTGATATATTTTGCTGCAGAAAAAAAAATTGGAAATTTTGAAAAGAGTTGCTCTGTGCTCTCTATTTTATTTTATTTTATGTTGTGTTATTTTTTGAGAGAGTGTCTCACTGTGTCACCCTCGGTAGAGTGTCATGGCATCATAGCTCACAGCAAACTCAAACTCTTGGGCCCAAGTGATTCTCTGGCCTCAGCCTCCTAGGCAGCTGGGACCACAGGCATCTGCCACAATGCCCAGGTACTTTTAGAGACAGGGTCTCACTCTGGCTTAGGCTGGTCTTGAACTTGTTAGCTCAGGCAATCCACCCGCCTCAGTCTCCCAAGGGTTGGGATTTCAGGCATGAGCCACTGCACCCAGCCTGCTTTGTGATTTCTTTTGTATTTTTCTTATGGGACCTGCCTGTCTATACCCCAGAAAGTCTCCTCCCCAAGCTGAGCTGAGCTGACCAGCGTAGACCTATATAAGCTGCATTTCTATGAGAAAAATCCTGAAGTCCCATTACCAAGCCAACAAGTAAAACTTCACCAAGTCTGGTGAGTTTAATTTAGCAGAAACAAAGAAGAAAGCTTTATTCTAGGGATAATTCTAAACTGCATACTCTAATCTTGCATTGTCATTAAGAAAGCTATTTTCCTCTATTTTCTTTCTGTTTCTCTGTTTTAGATAATTTAGTATCTAGAGAGAGAAAGATAATGCCAGTTGTAAAGTAAGGGCCTGAATGTCCATGAGCCACTTAGCACTCGGAAATGCATAGCTCAAATATTTGGTAAGACCTATAATAAAAAACTAATTTTCTAGACTCCAACTTTCTCCTTTCACATGTGTCATAGCTCTCTATATAGAGAGCTAAAACCTAAAACCTAAAACCTCTCTATATAGAAAAAAGGCAATGGAAAATGGGGCTCATTATTTAAACTTTCCTAGAAACTTCAATATTGATGATCGTTTGGTTCCTATAAAAATCACAGGAGTATCAGCTATGATCAAGAGTTTCTTGACTTATGGAACCAATTTTTATCTGCAAAGCCTGTTGGTCAGTTCCAGAACTGACAAAAATGATGTGGACCTTTAATAACTGGTAGCAAAGCTGGATGTGCTGGAAGAAAGCATCAGTGATGGGCGGAGGTGCCGTATCAACACCACCACTCTTCATTCTAATTACCATGAAATAGCTGATTACCTCCAAGCCCAACAAAATTCCTTCTAAGTTCCTGAGGCTGTATGAATGTGCATGGTTACTCCACTGCAAACATCCATCTGTCCAAGAGAAGATGAGGAGTAAGTGAAATTAGACCATGGCTCTCTGGTTTCCCCTCAAAGCTGCCAATGAATGAGAGCATCAGCTGCAACAGACTGGACTTAGGCAGGCCTCTCAGCCCTAACCCAGCACCCTCCAGCCAGGCTGTGAGGCACATCCTGAGAATAGGAATGACTCAGCCTCAACAGGTGTCTGACGGCTTTGCCAACCAACTGCCTGTCCCAGTGGACAGGAGCAGCAGCACATTCTTGATGGTGTGCAAAGACTACAATGAATAGCACTCTGTGTCTCCGCACAGAGGGCGCGCATTGGGTTGGGGGCAGGTGTGATGAGCAGGCCCAAGTGCATAAACGCGCATTCTCCATCCCAGCATGATGTCCTGCCAACTGGCACAGCGGCACCCTTTGGTTTCCGAAACACCCCTTGGTTGTTCTCTTCGGTGGATCCTCTGAGTCAACATTCACCATCAGGGAAACTAGTGATAGCAATACCTTAAAAATGTTCTAGATTTTAACTTTTCAAGATACTTAAATATTTTATTGCCCTATAAACAATTTTTCATGCTACATAAATATTGATGTTATGATGCACGTTATACAGAGAAATAAGCTAAGATTAATATTGTAATGCAAGTTGTGTAGACAAATAAAGTGAAGCTCAGAAAAAGTGAATTTTCAAAGGCATATACTTCACTCAGAAAGAAACAGGGCAGACTCCAGTTGCCTTTATTTTCAGCACTGTGCTTTTTCTAACATTTTTGTTGCTAAAATATACACAATTTCCATTTTAATTTCTAAAGATTCCTGGGAGAAGAGTCACTTTTTTTTTTTTTTTTTTTGAGACAGAGCCTCAAGCTGTCTCCCTGGGTAGAGTGCTGTGGCATCACAGTTCACAGCAACTTCCAACTCCTGGACTCAAGCAATTCTCCTACCTCCATCTCCCAAGTACCTGGGACTACAGGTGCCCACCACAATGCCCGGTTATTTTTTGGTTGCAGCTATCATTGTTGTTTGGCAGGCCCAGGCTGGGTTCAAACCTGCCAGCTTAGGTGTATGTGGCTGGCGCCTTAGCCACTTGAGCCACAGGCAACAAGCCAGAAGAGTCACATTTTATGTTCTGGAATATACAGTATTGAAGGAGAGTGAGAGGATTCATTCATGTTTTTCTAGTTTTTTCCTTATTCATTTATTTGATGCAATAAAGAAAGAGAGCTGAGGGCATTTTTCTATCTATGCAAATAGATTGTTCTCCTAGCATTTCATTATTATCTGTGAACGTTTTTTACGCAATCCTGTGGCAATCACTTGATTCTATGGTACCGAGGTGATCCCTGTTAGTGGGATTCGTGGTAGTTCCTCAGCTCCAATTAATGGTGGCTTCAATAAGACATGAGTGTGTTTGTTGTTCTTGGACATAAATCCTGATAGAAGATCCACAGCTGCTTTGGTGACTCCAAAATGATTAGAGTCCCAGAATTCTTATGTCCATCTGCTCTGCCATACTTCACTTCCATTTTCCAAATTCTAGTTCAACCTGTCCAACTTAATTTTCAAGCTCATACTTTAGGTCCAATCCAAGTATCCACACTGTATCCATCATAAAGCAGGAAGGAGACAGAAAAGAACATTTGTGTTTCTCTTAGAGATTTCCTAATAGGAATTGCCCACAGTGCGCAGGGTAGCCCTACAGTGCTGGATAGCCCTTACTCTCGTGACCACATCTATCTGCAGGGAAGACCTGGAAATGAAGTCTAGAATTTGGAAGCCATATGTCTCACTTATGTCTGGAAGTTTCATAACTGGGGAAGTCTTGAACATTGTATTTTGATGGACAACCAGGAGCAGCTCCCTCATCCAATCTGAAAGCTCAACATCTGAAAACCAAAATGGAAAATACAGACTGGAAAACATAGGCAAGAATTAAACAATGAAAGGCATTTCAAAAAGCAAGAAGACTACAGCTAATTTTTATTAACTACTTTCAAAGTACGATAGTCTAAAATAAATGCTTTATGGGATTTTTATCCTAACTCTCATTCACAAAGGCCCTATGAAATACTTACTGTGTTTATAGCAATTTTAAGGGTAAGGAAACTAAGGTACAAGCACATTAAGTCAATTGCCCAAGGTCTAACGGCAAGGGTCCTGCAAAGCTGAGATCTGTATTGATGTGATTTGATCCCAAAGCTTCAGCTATTAATTATTGCTTTGTGGTGGTTCCTACATTATCACCTTTTTGTTGGAGACATTGGTATGATTCCTGTTTTATGGAAAAAAACACTAGAGATGAGGAGACATTTTTATGATGACACAGACAACAAGTGGTCAAAAGAGGCTTGACCTGATTCTTTCCATTATGCCATGATACATACAGATTTCTGTATTAACAACCTTAAAATCAATTTGTAAAATAATCTCAATAATTGAGAAAGAGAGAGGGAAGATATCTGCACAGGGTCCTTTGATTTGACCATTTCATCAACTTCATTGTATTTGAGCAGAGCTCAGGGGGTGAATCAATATGTTATTGACATGCCTGGATCAAATCAATTGTTTTTGATTTGATTGATCTTTCAATTATGGAGCCATGAAGGGTCTGCTTGATTGACCTTGTGAGATCAGACAAGAAGAGATTCCTCAGGACCACCTTAGCATTCTAGCATTATTCAAAATATGGTCCTCAATGATGCGTGAGGGGAAGCACATAGAAAATCTCTGGGGTAGAGCTGGAAAGGAGTGTGTGAAGGACATTTTGCAAAATAACACAGGAAGAGCCTTAACACAACCTAAATTGACTGCTGTATTTAAATCATTTTGAACAGACTAATGTGATTTTGATACTATTTTTTCTGCTATTAAAGGAGAAAACAGCATCTGAGATACACTGATGGATGAAATTGGAATTGCTTTTTGTGACTGTAGACTCGAATCTCTTGCATGACATCATGGTGTTTCTCATCAAATCAGATCACACATGAGTTCACGGTTCCTCTCCACAACATGACTAAATGCAAACTTGAGTCACAGGGAAATTAGGGCATTTTGCAGAGTGATCAACATTTGAAAAGACAAAGAATAATCCATACCGCACCTCACTGAATACAACTGGTGTGTAGTGTATTCAATGTAACATCTTATTTGACTGTCACAACAAACCTACAGCGTACGTGTTATAACCCCCCACATTACAGATAACCATATGGGGCTTCAGAAGCGTTGTCGAATCTCACATAACTTTTCACAAGCTAACATTTTTTCTCAAGATCTCTTCAGGATAAGGATAAACAGATATTCCTTTTGGAGGTCCTGGGATTGAAAATTCAACCAGAAGAAATATTACTCGCTAGTAATATTATTGAATCAGAGACTATAACACAAACTGTACCAGGAGAGGCTATAAATACAAAGGAAACATTGATGCTTTACCATGTTCAGGATATAGAGACATTGTAACTTTTATAATCATTTAAAAAATCACATGAGTGATTGTTTGGTTACATTGTTGTGGCAATGGGTTGGACCACGTCACAGAAGACAAATGTTTAGCTGACAAATGTTTTCAGACAGGATGTTTGCAACATAATTTACACATTTGTAATGTACTGATTACAAATTAGTCTACCCACTTTATCAGACAACTAACAAAAATGTGGCTAGTTATAAAAGCTAGCTTCTGTCCCCTTTATTGGCATTATTTTTATGCATTTCAACTCAATTCAGCAACCTCAATATCAAACACCTATTACACACTAGCTCCTGCCCTATTTACATGAGATTTGATCTCTGGCATCAGGGGGCTTTTAAAAAATGTTATTCATTACTATTGTAGTTCATGATGTTGAATTGTTTGTAATATTGAACATGTCACTTTTATTTATTTTTTATTTCTCAAGTACTCCATATTCATCAATGACGACAATGTAAAGATAAATATCATGAACACACATGCATGCACACATTATACACACACTCTGAATTCTACCATCTAAGGATTATCACTGTTAGCTTATTAATAAATAAGAATATCGAGGGTGGCAGGTTCAAACCCAGCCCTGGCTAAACTGCAACAACAACAAAAAAAAAAAATAGCTGGGCATTGTGGCGGGCACCTGTAGTCCCAGCTACTCTGGAGGATGAATCAAGAGAATCGCCTACGCCCAGGAGTTGGAGGTTGCTGTGAGCTGTGATGCCACAGCACTCTACTAAAGGCAATAAAGTGAGACTCTGTCTCTTAAAAAGATAAATAAATAAGAGTATCAGTATATGTTTATTGAGTGCTTATTAAGTTTAAATCAATTTTTCAACCTCAGCACTAGATAATTCTGGCAAGCTAATTCTTTATTATGATAGCTTCCCTCTGTATGGTAGGACATTTAAGAGCATCCCTAATTTCTATACACTAGATACCTGTAGCATCACCTCCTAACCCCAAGGGTAACAACCAAAATTGTCTCTCTGGAGACATTGCCAAATATCCCCTGGGGACCAAAATCACCCTGCTGGAGAACCACTGGGTCAAAATATATCAAAGGCACAACTTCATCAGAATAAAACCAAGAGATAACAGGTGTTTTTACCTCATTTTGCAGTTAAGGAAACTGAAGATCAGAAAGATTAAATAATTTGGGTCAGTTCCCCAATAAATAGAAGAACAAAGATTTAACCAGAATTGTGACTGTTTCCCTCTCTCTCATTTTAGGAGAGTGAATGAGAAATACATGCTGTCATGAAACCTACATTTCTCATTGTTTAAAAATATATTATGTGCATCTTTCCCTGCAGGTAAGTGTAAATCTAAATCCTTATTTTCAATGCTGTTGTGATATTTACTTGTGGGGACCCCCATCATTAATTCAGCCAGTTCTTCACTACTGAACATTTGTGTCACTTTCCACTTAAAGATTTTACAATTAACATGCCAAAGGAGCATCCTTCCATATTTTTATATGTTCTTTTACATGTTCCTTTAATTGGAACTTCAGGGAAGAATTTAATAAGCTGAATGTGACACTTTTGATAGGAAAATGTGGCATTACTATCACCTATTCCAGAACAGATAACAGTCATAAGCCAGATTATCCCAAGGAAATAGTATATATTTTTATCCATGTTTCAGTCACTTTTCTAAAATTAGCACACATTAGCAAGTTTTTTTTGTTGTTGTTGTTATTTAGATCTGTTTCCTTTCTCTAAAGAGATCACAAAATTTTCCATAAATTCATAAGATCTTCCCAGGAAATAGAACAATTTCTGTTCAAATAGGAGCATGGGAATCTAAAATATAATTTTTGGACTCAAGGGATTGAGTTAATCTCATAATTGAATGCTGCTTCCTCTCAGAAGTATGCAGAGTTGTTCTGGCCAGGACTGGCATGTTTTACGTATTCTGTTTACCTTTTTACATTTCCCCAGTGTGTTGGGATGTGGAATTTTGTTTCTATTGTTTGCAATCAGTCATCTGTTGAATAATGATTGAATGGTCTATGCCAGGCAGCATGCCAGGCACTGAAGATGCAACTCAGTGTTCACCAGGTCTTTATGGTTTGTTTATAATACACACTTTTTAAACGTGAAATGTTGTGCTTTCCTGCTCTCATTCCAGCCTATTTACACAGGACCACTATTCTCTGAGTTCTGGACCTTCCCTGCCTGGCCACATGGTGCGTGCTCTCTCTCCATGCCTCACCGCCTTCAGCCATCTAAGGATTTCCATCTCTATACAAAATCCAGACCAAGCATCTTCTTTTTAGTAAATCCGTCAGTGTTTCTTAAGCACTATATTTCTGGGCTCCAGTCTGGGCAATATTCCCATTAAGACATATATCCCCTTTTGCAATTATGGTAGAACCTCTGTAAGTTGACCACCCAAGAGACTGCCATAAACCAGTCAATGTAAGGAATTTCCACTGAATACATGTGATGCATGTCTGGCTAATGAAAACTAGATCAGCTCCAGGAGGTGGTCAATGTAGGGAGCTGCTCAGCTGTGGAGGTTTTGCTGTATTTGCTTACTTGTCTTCCTTGAAAAATAGGCACAGTAATCTTCATTGCTGTGCCCTAAGAGCCTAGCATGGTGTCTAGCATATCCTTGGTACTCAGTCCTTACTGGATGAATGGCGGGGAGGGAAAAAGCACATGAGTACTCTTGGCCTTGCTTTTATGTCTCCTAAATTTCCCCAGAGAACAGGTAAAGAGTGCAATTCATGCAGAATGGTGAGAGAACTATTCTGATGGCAGCAGCTGTCTTGCTTTTCTCCTAAAGAGGCCCCAGAGGGCATGCAGAGGGATACAGTCTATCCAGAGGCATAGACCGAGAATTTGAAAATGGGCGTGAAAGCTCAAGGCAGTCTTCCTGCTGCTCAGTAAGCAGGGGATAAAGAGTTTGGGGCTTCCATAGGGGTCTATTTGGAGAACTCCTGAGAACCTAAGAGGTCTTCCATGGTTAAGAGGAAATAAGCAGAAACCAGTTGATCAGATGCTGCTCAAAGCCCAGTGTTCATGTGATACTATACTCATCACCTTACTTGTCCATCTTGTCTGTAAGAATGTAAGAAGCTTAAGGGTCAGGACCAAGAAATTGATTCATCTTTGTTAACCTCAGCATACTTCTCAGGGTATAATATAAAGCAGTTGCCTGTTTAGTGATTGTTGAATTGCAATTCAGGCTCCATTTCCCCCACAAGAGTTTTCCAAAGAAACATAGGAACTGGAACAAATGCTTCCTTGCATACTCTAGATGCTTTTGGAGATAAAGGTCTTATCTGCACTTGCCTTGCAATTTTGAAAACTGGCCTAGTTCCAATGGCAGGCTAGAATAAGCTCATAATTGAATTGTAAGAGCCAATTTTTAAATTTCAATTTTGTGAGCCACTTGTAAAAATCTGACAGCTTGAAATTGACCATGGAGAAAGCATTTACACCACAGAAATTGGCAAACACTGCAAATCAAGGTCTTTCTCTCCCCTTTCCAGAAAGCCACCTTCCCATCACACCATTCCCTATTCTAAATCCAAGGATCCAGCTCTCCATAATAACCCCCTGCTGTATTCATATTCTTTGTAGCTTAGTACCTACAAGATGTAGATAGTGACTAACAGTTCAGGTAGAAAGAAAAGTATCATATATCAAAACTTGAGTTTAATATAGTGTCTCTTAATATTTATCAATTTAGGAGAAAGAAAACAGTGCTGATGAAAAAGAATCAATACTTAGTATCAGTTGTTTTGTAACTCTGAGTTCCATATCCACATCAATTAAGACTGTATAGCTGTCACAATAGATGGCTATGAATATTAAAGAATATAAAGTACATAATGAAATTAATAACAGTTCTTGAACATACACCATATGGGTATATATGCATAGATTTTTTTCAGACTCACAGTTCCTTATCTGAAGCTCATAGAGACAGATTTCAATTCAGAGTGCTAAAATCTTTGGAAAGATAATATAATTTAAACATTGTGGTGGGTGGAGGTGTGGGTGGTGTACGTATTAACTATTTAAGAAGGGATCTTAGGCAGCTCTCTGTAACAAAGTGAGCTTCCCATTAGTGAAGTATAGGATGATTGACACTAACTAAGACTATAAATATCCTGATGTGATTTCAGGTCAGATTTAGTCATCAAACAGATTACAAAAATACTTTGAGTTCATAGAACCATTTTGAACTGTGATTGGGGATTAGTACCTGTGTCATTAATATTGCTAGTTAGCCATACCCAATGGATCTACTTTATAACCAATATTTTCTAGGGAATACTGACTTCAAAGAGTGGAATGTATTTTCCCTTAAATCACCAGTATGTTTCAAATTCTTTAGCTTTATCTCTCATACTGGCTTTTATATCCAGAAGTGATATAAATATTCTTTGTAGGATTCAAGAAACAAATATCGTCGCTCTTAGTAGAAATTACTTTATCTCTTAAAGAGCTAACTGCTATAAAATGCATTGCCAGCCTCTATTATAGGGTATTTGGAAAGCCATCATCAGCCCACATTCTCTCATGAGAAATTCCTTCTTCTTCTCACATACTTTCTCTTCAGGGAACAAGTCTTTTTCTTTATGGCGTTCCCCAGCCTTCAAGAAAGTATAAAAGTATGGGTCTGCATTTACATTTCGATTGCTCCAAAAGTTGAAGCGACTATTTTTGCAACATGTTTCAATGACAGAATGTTTCATTGCTAGTCATGAACTTAAATAAACAATCTTCTCTTTCACTGAAGAGACAGCAGCCCAAATTTCTATGTTCTGATTCTATGAGGCATGACATTCTGTTTTATGGTTTCCTAGCAGGATAATGGCTCGGGCATTTCTAAAGTGGATATGATTATATTTGTTGATTAGGTTTGTTAAAAATGCACTCACATTTGACCTCTGCTAACATGAACATGAAGAGCATTGCAGACATTAATGATCCCAGATAGTCTGCCCGTTAGGACATTAAGAAGCAGATCTGATTAAAGAGACGTGTATTCTGTACTTTATAGGCAAAATCACCCATACTGCTTTGGATTAACTGAATGTCAAGGACAAAAGACATTAAGCTCTTCTAGGCAGACAGCTTTCCTTCCTAGTCCCCTGGAAAAATAACTAGAACAAGGGCAAAAAGGAAAGCCAAGTGTCTAACCGGTATTTATTTTTTACAAGGACTTTTGTAGCTCCCTATTGAAGTGGCAGGCTCTTAGCTAAGCTTTTTATACATTCCGCTTTTCAATTGGTTTGATAATTCTTAGAATGATTTTTAGCTTTTGCATAGATGAGGAAATTTTGAAGCTTAGCTGCTTAAAATTTGGAGATGCCTAAAAGTTATTGAAAAGGATGAATAAGAACAATCATTAGTCTTACTATGTCCAAGACGTTTTATAGAAATGCTGTCACTTGATGTTCAAAGCAGCTCAGAAAATAGATACCTTTATCTGACAGGAGAAGTTTAGAGAGATTAATTCATCTAGATGACAAACATACAAACCCTTGAGTCTGATTGTAAGCCTGCTTTCCATGACATAAAAATGTCTGCCGATTGGCAACCAAGCTGGGGGCAGTGAGGAATGAATAATCTCTGCCTTCTGGTAGCTCATGTTCTATGTTGAGAAACAATTTGTATACACGTGGCTGATGAGAGGGTGCAGACAGAATCACTTGCAGTGTGTTCAAAATGTGTACTTGAGACTTTTGCAGAGCTGTTTCTTTCTATTTCCTTCCATGTATGAAGACACCAGTTGCCATAACACCCCTCGCCTCCCTCAACCTTCTTACATTTGATTGGTGAGCTTGAAAGGAAAAACTGGGAAGTGAGGCCCAGCCCCGTAGTCTTTCTCTCTTGTGATGTCACCAGCACATAGAGAGCCTGCATGACATTCTATACCCCACCATTCCCTGAGTAGGCCTGTGTGGGCAGGTTTAATTCCAGAGATTAGACTGTGAATGCTGCATTGCTCAAAAATAACAGTTCCACTCTCCAAAATCAGCTTTATCAATAACAAGGTGATACTTCAGACTTATATCTTCTTCACTCTCTTATCTTAATTTCCTTGATTTGAGTTAGGAATTGAGGCACCAGTTATTGGATTTCCTTGACTCCAACAGAGACTATAAAAGTCACAGAAACCACACACACAGTTCCAAGTTCATACGCACTTGTATGTTTATTGCAGCCCAACTTACAATTACAAAGATACGGAAACAACCCAAGGGCCCTTCAGCTCATGAATGGATTAATAAATTGAGGTATATGCATGTCCTAGAAGTTTATTTAACTATAGAAAAGACGGCAATTAAAAACTAATAAAAATGTCATTATTAAATAAGGTAGTTGGAAAAAGCTCAATGGCAACTGAGAGGTCTGAAAGGGACCTTGAGAAGTGGGTTGATACAGAGGAAGTCATGGTCCCTCTTCTCTACTCAGCAGAGCACAGCACAGAATGACCCCTCCCCAGAAACGAGACTGTGGCTCAGTTGTGCCAGAGTCACTATTTAAATTCCACCAGGCATGTCAGAAGTATGTCTCTTTTTCCTAAACTGTCAAACTTTTGAAAAAATATATGCTGCCTATATAATTTTACATTTAAAATTATACATGTAATTATAAATTTTTTACATATTTTAATACACACAAATGAAATTCCTGGCACACAGTACTTTATCAGCTATTCTCATATTCCATCATATTAGCCTTCTTTCTTCATAAAATGTTTGTTTCAGAGGAGTTTTAGAATTATAGACAGATTGCAAAGAGATTGCAGTGTGTTCCTGTACAGCCCTCCCTAGTTTCTCCCATGAACAAGATCTTACCTCACCCTGACACACTTGTCCAAACTAAGCAACTGACATTGATACATTCCTCTTAATTAAATGCATTATTTTATTTGAATTTCACCAGTTTTTTCTTTTATGTCATCTTTCTGTTCAATGATCCAACCGAGGGGCCATGTTATACTTTCTCGCCACATTTCTCAATTCTCCCTACTCTGTGAAAGTGCCTCCATCTCTCCTTGCTCTTTATTAACCTTCCTAGTCCTGTGTTCATTCTTCCTAAGACATTATACCCCGTAGTTATCATAAGCAGAGAACTTCAAGTTAGACTAAAGCATTGATGATGGGTCTGCCACTTACTTCTCATGTGGCCAAAGGGAAGTGACCTAACTCACCTTGGCCTCTATATTCTCATCTATGATGCTCTTCCAATCCAAAGGTAGCGGGTGGGGTCAAGCCAGCTGAAGAGGTGATGATTAAGCTCAAATGTGAAGGTAGGGGAAAGCCAGTGTCTCAGTATTACGTCACTTGGGCAGGGATATTTCTCTGTTTCTCAGGGGGATGATAAGCCTATTTGTTCCATTCAGACCAACTGAATGGACAAAGTTCACTCACATTGGAAAAATGCCTGGTTTGCTTAGTATTTTGATTTAAATGTCAATCATATCCCAAGACACCTTTATGGAAACATCTAGAATCACGTCTGACCAAATATCTGTGCAGGCCTTGGCACAGTTGAGTTGGCATTATCCATCACATAAAGTCAAATGCCTCCTGGCCATGAGGCATTCCAGAAACAGTAGCTATTATCATGATTATATTTAGATGGCTGTTGGAAGACTCTCAGGGTTTCTCTGTCCTCTCTATAAATCTTTAGCCACAACGCTGAAATAAGACCTTTGAGTTGAGCTGGTTGCTGTTTTGAAAAAGAGCTTAATCCATTCCCATAGGAGAAAAAAAATGAAAATAAGAAAAACCACTAAATAAGCAAAATGTAAAAGGCACCACGCATTATGATGTTAGGACTTATGTTCTATGTGATGTGAGGACTTTTTCCCTGGCTGCTCTCAGAGGAGGATTTGTAGTTACCTGAGCAGGTGGAGACGCGGCTTGATAAGAGGCTGACAGTGTGCTCCTTCTCAGCATCCTCACCAGGACGGAAAGAAAGGGCTCTGGTGTAGCCACTCAGTGCATCGCTCACTCAACCTAACACGCCTCTTGTTGACATGCCAAGAGAAATATAGTGATAATTGTAATAATAATAGTGATAACAACAACCTACTTATTTTGGTGTTATTTGTCAAGCACCATGTTAAGCAACATGACGTCATTTAATATTCAGGAAAGAAAAACCACCATGAGGTAGGAACCATCACTCTCTCCATTTTACATATGGGAAACCTAAGACTTGAAGAAGTTAAATGATTTTATCTATAAACAAAAGACTGCTGATGTTTATTGTAAGCTTTCTGAAGATGAGATGGGACATTATGGCAGGTTATATCATAGAATCTTCACAACACATGTAGTTGATATGAAGTCTTATTAATGGACTCTATTGTTTAAATTAGAAACTTAAGTCTTAAATGCATCTGTCCAAGATCACAAAAAGGGATCTTGCATCTATCCAAACTTGTGGGCTTTGTCCTTGGTCCTTAAACCACCCAGTCTTCTCTGATTTTGCTTAGAGGGTGGGTGACAGATAGGACAAAGAAACCAAGATAATCAGGTCAGATCCGGCATCAATGTCCCAGGAGACCTTGAATAACTCACATCTTATCTGGGACTTTATTTCATCTCAGTGAACTAAGGTCAATTTACAGAGATGAAGTTGATGTTCCAGTGGGCTTCTTTTTTGCCTCTTAAACAATGCAGTGTAGGGTAAGGAGGACTGGAGTGCTGGGTCCAATCAGACCTAGGTGGGCATTGTGTCATGCCTCCTGCCTAGCTCCTCTTAAATACAGATCAGTAGTAGAGATAATGTTTCTCTGGGATGAACGCACATATCACATCCGTGCCCTCGTGGATTTTGTAATCTACTGAAAGAAAGCTAAAAATGTTTAGTTTAAGCAAAAAGGTGTGGCTAATGATACCTACACTAGAGGAAAGCTTAATGATACTCAGTGAGAACACACACCCAAAGCCCATTGCCTGGTACTTGCCAATCAGTGCTTCTTTTAAGTGATGATGAAATGAAGTCTCAGTGCATATTTCCCAGGGAACTGCTTGAAACTTGCTCCTCAGGAATTTCTTTCTATTATTTGTTCTGAGAGGTTTTATTTTCCCTTTACCTCAGTCTTTCTCACCTGGTTAGACCACAGGACCCACTGATTTCTCTCTCCTCTCTCTCTCTCTCTCTCTCCCCCTTCCTTCCTTCCTTCTTTCTTTTCTTTCTTTCCAAAACAGTGCCTGAGACCACCCAGATGGTCCCACAATTGAAACAAAGATATGTGTTAGATTCTGAATGTCAGTGACATGTGTGCCACTTAGGGCCATAAAAAAAGGTAGATTCTTTTTTTTTTTTTTTTTTTTTTATAAAGAGCCTAAAGCTGTCCCCCTGGGTAAAGTGCTGTGGCATCACAGCTCGCAGCAACCTCCAACTCCTGGGTTCAAGTGAGTCTCCTGCCTCAGCCTCCCAAGTAGCTGGGACCACAGGCACCCGCCACAGTGCCCAACTATTTTTTGGTTGCAGCCATCGTTGTTGTTTGGCAGGCCCAGGCTGGATTCGAACCTGCCACTTTAGGTGTATGTGGTTGGCGCCTTAGCCACTTGAGCCACAGGTGCCAAGCTGAAGAAAAGGTAGATTCTTGGGGGTTGCTATGGCCAAACAAGTCAGGAAACACTTCATTCAAGGGCTGAGGCTGGAATGTCAGGGAACAGCAGAGCTGCACTGAGATTTACCAGAGGTTGCAGAGGTGGATGAAGAGGGTGAAGCCTGACCTTTACCACCCAGAGCCTAGGGGTGGAAAGCCTGGTCTTCCTCATCTGTAAACATTCCCTCCCCCATCTGGGTGAACTTTGAGCATTGTTGTTCACCTTTATATGGTATTTGATATGAAATAATAGGTGCCACATTACTTTGGTTGCTTCTGTCACGTTCTGTGGTCTCTACCCCAGTGTGAGCCATCGTGATCTCCGGCTCGAAGTACACCCCCCACTGACATCCCTCCCTCTGCTTTTATCTATGCCCCTTCTGATCTGTCTGTACTGCTGACAGAGTAATTGTCTCACACTGCAAATGTGATTTCATAATCCCTTACTTCCCACCACTTAATGGTTTCCCACCAATCTTGATAATGAATAAAATTCTCCGTATGACTTCTAAGCCTTCTCCAGGTTCGTCTTTCTCTACTGTCCTTTTTACTTCCTGTGTCCCAGCCACGGTGTCTCTCTCCCTCATTTGTCTGTTAGCTTCCTGAGCACAGGGTGTGCACATTCCATTACCATATGCCCCTCACCTAGGATGGAGCCTATTACATAGTAAGCTCCAAATACATATTTATTGAATGAATAAATGAATGAAAGAACAAATGAATGAACTAGTCTATTCCCCCTGGGAGACTAGGAGCCAGGTCTACATTAGTATGTGCCCAGCACTTAGTGAAATATCTGAAATTTAACAGGATGCTTTCTACAAACGTGTGTTGAGAAAACTCTCTTCATAGCAGTTGCACTGAAGATCTTCACACTCTGCCCAAACAATAGGTATCTGTGACACTGAGTCTCTGGTCCACGCTTCTCTGGATAGCAGGGAGATGGCTGTGCCTCTGCACCACCTACTCACAGCTAAACCAAAGCCCCAGAACTCTGGACAAAGGCTCCCTACTTCCAGTAGCGTTTAAGAAGCCTGATGGACCTGAACTGTGCCCACAGCCCTCACCATCATTTGTCTTTCTTGCTGATCAAGGACATGTGTCTACTGACTTAGGACCTCCACGCTCCCTGAGCTACTGGGAGGAGGAAAAGCCAGTACTGGGACAGTCTGGGGGAAATGGGAACAGGGGGACTGTGAAATGTTAATTAAAATAAAACATGTGCAGAAGGGCATAGGGTCACACACATGTGAAGAGCAGCGAATAGGAAGGTGGTGTCTGGGGGTATTTTATAGGCTGAGCATGCACAGGCTGTAATCTTCAGGGTGTCCAGAGGGACCCCCTGGAGAATGCGCCCTTTCAAGAAAGAACCCAGTCAGTACTGACACGGGGAGATTAACTCACTAGTCTTCTGATTGACTCTCTTTTAAGGTACTCTTCTGGGGAAGAGCTTTCTTTAGGAATAAAACTCTCCCATGGAAGACAGAGAATTTAACAGTCCTAAGAATAAAGGTTTAAAGAGAATTCCTGCTTGCCCAGCTGATGATCTAAAACTAAGGGTAACCTTTTTTTTTTTTTATTAAACCCCTGCCCATTGTCTCTGCGTGATTAATACCTGGTGTTTACATAATTGGTCAAAGATCATAAAGAGCCTCATGTATATTCTCTTCAGCAAATTCCCACAGGACCACGGTGCTGTTGTTACTACTGTGGGTTTATGCAACTGTTAGAGGAAACTAGAATGAGGGACGTGGCCAGAGTCCCTTGGCCACAGTCATAGGCTGCTGCTGAGAAGAGAGGGGAATAGAACCCAGGCAGGCTACTGTCTCCCCAGTTTTATTTTTCCCCCTGTAAACCCACTCTGCTCACTTATTTGTGTTATCATGTGATTGAATCCAATGCACTCAGATAGCTAATGGTTCTTTCCAAGATGTCTGATTATGCTCTTACCTTGCAGGGAATGTGGGTAGTGTGTATACGTGAATGGAAATTTGAGGGCTGAGTGGTTGTCGAGATTCACTCCTTCACAGCAACGCTGATGAGGCTCCCCTCCTCCGTTCAGGCCACTCTCTTCTTTGTGGCCTCTAGCATGTGGCATCAGAAAGACTACAAACCCCTCTGAGTAGTCCTCTGGTCTCCCCTGTCTCTGCCAACCCAGCTATACCCTGCTGAGGCCGGAAAGACAGTTTTGAAATACACATTTGGGTGGCATCATTTCTCTTCTCAAAATTCTTTGGTGGTTTCTCATTACTTCCAGATTAAAGTGCAAACTCCTAAGCAGGGTATGTGTGATGTTCATAGCCTGATGGCTTCCTGGATTACTCTTCATTGGCTGAACCGGCCCCTGTGGAGTCCTTCTGGGCCCAGTGTATCGGCACCAGTGAAGTACATGTGACTGAGTTCTGTCCTCCAAGATTTCCTAGTCTGGAAGGGGGTTTCAGACATCCTGGGTATTACACTCTGGCCAGCACAAGGGTCCTGCTGCCTCCTAGAGCACCTTCTTCTTTGCACACATCTGTGTGTGGGCACCATTCCACTCACCAGAATGTCTACTGCAGAGCTCCCCCACGTACCCTCCAACTGCAGACTGCCAGCCCATCCCAATTTTCTGCCTTGTAAATCCATCCCATAAGGCAAATTCATGCTGTTACCTTCTTGACTCTGACAAGCCTTTTACAACTCCCAAGAGGTTAGTTTGTTCCACATCCTTTACCCTAATTAGAGCATGCATCACCTTGTGTTACTGTGCACATGTTTCATCTCCAAGGCCACTGTGACCATCCCCATCTATTGCCCAGGTCCTGCACAGAGCAAGGCGCCAGCTATAACGCATTTAGCTCCGTAGGAATACAGCCCTGATTTTGTGCTGCGAATCAGACATTGTTCTGGTTGTACTGGCTGCAAATTCCCCAACACCACCCTCCAATCTTTTCTTCAGCTTTCTCCTGCATGTCTGCCTCTTGGGCTTATGTTCCAGAACAATCTGTGGCCATCTGTCCTTCCTCATTCTTTGGAAGCAGTCTTCGCATGGAAGGGTGGCTTTGCTCTGTGAACTGTCACTGGCAGGCCCATGGTGATTACTCAGGAACAGCTGTGACTTTTGGAAGATGCTGAGGGCTGGTTGTTACACTATGCTGGGACTACACAACTCCCCTATCTCCCTCTGCAATACAGGTGCATTCCTTAATTTTTAAAGTTCAAAACAACTAGGAAAAGATGGTTATTTTTACTAATTTGAACTAATATTTTCCACAGTATACTGATGATATCTGAGAGCAGGAAACTTGTTTTCTGCATTTTTATGTTTTCAGCCTCTAACAGACACCTTGTCTGTATCCTTGCTCAATACAAATATTGTCAATTATACATAAATATAATGACACATCATTTATTGCATGTATACCATAGGCAAGACAGTAAGTTAGGAGTTTTGTTTTAGTGCATCTTTATGTTTTCATTTAATCTGTAAAATAGCCCTGCAAAGTAATTTTTTATATTCACTTTACAGATGAGGAGCCCAAGGCTCAGAAAGTTTAAACAAATTAGCCTTGGTCACATGCCTGGTAAGAGATGCAGTGAAATTCCAGAACAGATCGAGACAGTTGCAGATTTCCATGCTTTTATGCTCTGTGTTGTGTGTAAGTGACCAGTAACTTTGTACATGAAAAATACAGTTCTCTGCTAGGATTCAGTGCAATTTATTTTCTTCTGTACAAAGAAACAGAAATCATGGCTCTGTGACACTCCCCTGAGCATGGCACGGACTCAGTTTCCCTATTTTTTAGTCTATCCCTGAGTAATGCCAGATGAGATCTAACTGACCTGGTTTGTAAAAGACTGGGGAGTTTCTTGGAATGGGAAATTTTTCAGTGCTAAAACCAGGAAAGTCCCTGGCAAACCAGGATGAGCTGTTCATCCTAAATTCAGATGCAATACAATAACGCGGTGATACTCAAGATAAAATGCATTTGGTCATTTGCATTATTCCAGTGACTATGTAGCTTATAGTGTGTGTGTGTGTGTGTGTGTTGTGTATGTGTGTGTGTGCACTCGCGCACATGCCAGATTGTGTCAGGAGGGAATGGGACATAATTTCTATTTTTTTCTTTTTTTTTCCCTCACATCTGATGTTTTATTTATTTACTTAAATTTTTTACTTTAGATTTAAGGAGTACAAGTGGGATTTTTTGTTACATAGCTGAGTTGTGTGGTGGACAAGTGTAGGCTTCAAATTCACCCGTTACCTGAGTAGTGTACATTGGACTCAATAAGTGACTTTTCATCCCATAATCCACTCTTATCCTCCCCTTTCCGAGTCTCCCATTAAGGCGCTCTGTATGACCAGGCATGCCCACTGCTCAGATCCCACTTATAAGTGAAAACATGTGGTATTTCGTTCCCTGTTCCTGGTTTAATTCATTTAAAGTAATGGATTCCAGTTTCCTCCAAGTTGATGCAAAAGACATTATTTCATTCTTCTTAATAGAGTGTGTGTGTGAGAGAGAGAGATTGATTTTCTTTGTCTGATGTCAGTTGGTGGGCACTTAGGTAGGTTTCATGTTTTTGCATAAACACCCAAGAGCAAGTGTTCTTTTTACAGGATGACTTCTTTTCCTTTGGATGGTTCTTCATAAGTGAGATTGTTGGATTAAATTGTAGATCTACTTTTAGTACCTTGGGAAATAATCCTTACTGTTCTCCATCCATGTTGTACTAATTTACATTCCCACCAACAGTGTGGGAACATTGCCCTTTTCACTGCATCCACACCAACATTTTTGTTTTTTGACTTTTTTAAACTTTCAGAATATTACAGGGGTCCATATGTCTTGGTACATGAATTGCTTTGTAGCATTTGAGTCAAAGTTGTCAGTGTGCCCATCACCCAGTCAACATGCACTGTGCCCATTAGATATACAACTGCCTGCCACTGTTGCTCCGTCCTACTGCTTTGCTTTCCCTTGAGTTTTACTATGAATGTGCAGATGGGTGTTGATCTATTAGTTCCAATTCAACAGTGAGAACATGTGGTGTTAGCTCTCTCATTCTTGTCATACTTCACTTAGAAGAACAGTCTCCACGTTGCTACAAAAGATATTGGTTCTCTATAAGGCTAAGGAGTATTCCATGGTATACATAATAATGGCCATTTTGATAGGGGTGAGGTGGTATCCCATTGTGAATTTAGTCTGGGTTTTCCTGATGATTAGTAATATTATGAATCTTTCCAGAGTTTTGATGACCATTTGTATATATTTCCTTTTGAAAAATATCTATTCATGTATTTTGCTGACTTTTTAATGGTGTTACTTGCTTTTTTTTATTGGTGATTTCTTTGAGTTCCTTACAGGTTTTAGAGATTAGGCCTTTGTCAGATGTATAGCTTGCAAATATTTTCTCTCATTCTATAGATTGTCTACTTACTCTATTGATTATATGTTTTGTGAACAGAAGCTATTCATTTATTTATTCATTTATTTATTCATTTTTGGTTTTGTTATATTTGCTTTGGGGCCTTAGACATAAATTCTTTACCAAGGCCAATTCTAAGACAGTTTTTTTGTAGGTTTTCTTCTAGAATTTTTATGGTTTCTGACCTTATATTTAAGTCTTTAACCCATGTCGGGTTATTTTTTCTATGTAGTGAGAGATAGAGACCCAGTTTCATTCTTCTGCATAAGGCTGTCCAATTTCCCTAGCGCCATTTATTGAACAGGGCTTCCTTCCCCAGTGTTTGCTTTTCCCTACCTTGTCAAGGATCAGTGGTTGTAGGTATTTAGCTTTATTTCTGGGTCTGCTGCTCTGTTTCCTTGACCTATGTGTTTACTTTTATACCAGTAACATGGAGTTTGGCTATGAAAGCCTTATCAGGTACACTGAAGTCAGACAAGGTGATGCCTCCAGAATTGTTCTGTTTGCTTAGGATCACTTTAGCTGTTCATCCACTTTTGTTGGTTCTACATAACTTTCTTGTGTCATTAATTCAAATTCCAAAAGGGAGAGTACCCCAGACCAGAACAGGAGCAGCTTCACTTCTAATTTAATATGGTGATAGTCATCCTTGTAGGATGGAAAAACCACAGGCACAGAAATGGAAATGTCCTCACTGTACAGATACATACATCATGTTCCCTAATGGTTTGCTAATGGTTCTCCACAATCTCCACTCCTTCTGCCAGAGACACAAGTATTCATGTCATCACATTACACATATTTGTTCATTAGGCATGTTCATGCATAGGCATATATAAGTTTATGTTAGATTCATGGAGTATTTGCACCCTTTCACATGCTTGCACACAAATACAGAGACTTCAAAAGTACTAATACACTCACCTCATAGACACACTTAACAAAGACATTAATACATGCACAGTGCTATTAATATTTATCATTCATGTTCACACAAAGCAATACAATACAAGGAAAAGGCTCAAAGGAGTAGAGTGCCAGCCCTATATGCTAGAGATGGCTAGTTCAAACCCAGCCCCAGCTAAAAACTGCAAAAAAAAAAAAGGCTCAGTGCCTGTGGCTCAAGTGGCTAAGGCGCCAGCCACATACTCCTAAGGTGGCGGGTTCGATTCCAGCCCAGGCCTGCCAAAACAACAATGATGGCTGCAACCAAAAAAAAAAAAAAAAAAAACAGCCAGGACTTGTGGCAGGCGCCTGTGATCCCAGCTACTTGGGAGGTGGAAGCAGGAGACTTGCTTCAGCCCAGGAGTTAGAGGTTGCTGTGAGCTGTGATGCCAGAGCACTCTACCCAGGGCAACAGCTTGAGGCTCTGTCTCAAAAAAAAAAAAACCAATACAAGGAAAAGTACATCACCACAGAAACATTGACTGGTCGAGAGAATACTCACCTGTATATGCTTCTTTACACAGAGCTGATGTTTTAGCCACTGTCTTATTCTCACTTCCAGAAGAATTATTATGGATGCTAACATATCCTCCCAAATCCATACATTGAGTCACACTCAGATAAATATATACACAGATTCACATATTTGTATATCATACACTTCTCTCTTTTGCACTCATACACCTAAGCCCAGTTAAATGAATGTATCCACGCACACACTTAAACAGAGAGATTATAACCTGGGCAAACTTTTGAATTTCTCTCCATGACAAGCGAGGATGAGGTCAAATTCTAAGAAAGCAATATGAACCAATATAGCAGACACATGCACACACAAAGGCACAGGTGTTTCAGCACTATTTTAGGTAGATCCATGTTTACTGATGCACATGGATTTTCTACCACGTTTCCTCAATTCAATACACATTCACAAGATCTACAGGCACAGAGAATCCAAGTCAATTGTTTCTTCCCATATCCCACATTGTACTGAACACTGAATAAAGCTTGTGGCTCTCTGCTTTTTCTTTCTGTTACCGTCAAGGAAATCAGGGCATTTCTGGCTGGGCTACTTGCACACAATGCTTTGTGAGACACCACTGCCAGTGAGGCCCCCAGAATTAGCAAGGTTCAAGAGGAAACTGAGCATGGAGGAATGTTTTTCTACTTAGCCAAAAAGATCCGGCTCCTTTGAACCCAGACTTTCTGCTCAGATGTCCTAATGCATTCCACATTTAGCCATTAAATCCTAATTGGAGGCCTGCTGGGGAAGGTATGGGGGACCAGCCTGCCAGCATTTCCTGGGTCACATCCCTGCAAGACCTAGCCTGGCCCCTGCCCTTGTATGACCTGCCCTTTTGAACTCTTAATCCTACTACTGCTCACAAAGAATTAAGAGCTCAATTTACTACTGAAACCATAGGAATGTTCCCTTTGGTCTTCCTCTTCTCATCTACCACCTCTCTTCCCCTTGTCTCTCCCATCCCTCCCATACACATACATACTTTGTTATTCTTTCCTCTTCTTGGAAAGGAGGCAGGACATCTTGGGGTAGCTTAATTGAAAGGCTCCAAAAAGCCTGAAACTCTTATGATGAAACAATTATCCTGGGTAAATATACGGCCATGATGTTATTTATTATCTTTTCTGCATTGGTTTGAGTGTGACTTGATGTATGGATTTGGGAGGATATGTTAGCATCCATAATAATTCTTCTGGAAGTGAGAATAACACAGTGGCTAAAACATCAACTCTTCCATTTTACTGCGAAATTACAGATGGACCTGGCTTTGTCAGCAAACCAGGCCAGTTTATATATAGTAAGTATCATGTATGGAAGAAACTCGCCCTTCACCGGAGAATGGCTCCATGTCACATTAGATTCAGGGCACATCCCTCCAGGTACCCATGAGCAACCAGAGAGAAAACATGAAGATGGAATAACCTTTTAGGACCACTCTGGAGGTCCTGGATGATTTTGGAATTAGAGCTAGCTTTAGCTCTGCCACTTGCTAAGTATACCATTTTGTACAAGTCATTGTACATCTTGGATTTGTAGGATTCTCATGCAGAAAGAGGTAATAATGATGTCTGCACCCCAAAAGCATTGCTGTAAGAATCAAATAAGTGAACTCAGAAGAAAGTCCTTTGAACAACTGAAACATTAATCAAATGTTATTAGCATTGGAATGATATAGGGACTCCCTCGTCATCAATAGGGTCTTCAAAGTGGACTAAGAAATGAGAATAACAATTGTCCTGAAATCGGATGAAAACCACTCAGCATGGCTAATAGCTACAAAATATGAGAAGACACATTCCCCTTCTAGCTAATAAGTAATTTCCTAAGGGTCAGTACTATAGAGGATGAAATGAGATGTCTTGGAGGCAGCACTTTATCCATCCTCTGGGCATTACTTGTCACTTCCTGAGAATGTCAGTCTCTGCTTGTGCTACTGCAGAGAGCCAACTCCACCTTCTCACAGTGAACTCTATTGTGGACCAAAGTCTTCTACAGTTACTGAGCCAATCCACAAAGGTTCATGACATGTCATAGACCTTAGTTTCCCTGTCTAAGAGGGCTTCAAATTGAAACACAAGGCTAGCCCTGGATCCTGCCTTCAGAAAGACTTGTCTCAAAGAAGATACAGTAATTAAGAACATGGGCGTTGGTATAAGATTTATGATTTCAAATTCTTGTCACATCTCTTACTTGCTTTATGGCTTTGAGAAAGTTAATTCAATTTCTCAACTCTTAGTTTTCTTATCTTTATAATGGGAAAAAAGATAATGCCTGCTTTATAAGATCACTGTGAAATCAAATGAAATCATCCACTTAATGTGTATGACCCAGCCTGTGGCATGAGGAAAGCTTTCAGAGTAAGGATGATGATATTGATAGTGCAATTAGTGATGATGATCTAAAACTGAATTTTCCTTGATTCACAATAAACTCAGGAGCCAATGTTTAGTAGTATTAGTACTGTTAGTTTAGCTTCTGTTCAAGTCTCCTGCCCACAGTGAAGTGGGATCACTTACAGAAGAGCTCAGGTCATGCCCTTTGCTAGAGTCAATGCACTTTACCCAGGGGTGACTCTCTGTAAGAAACAGCCTCTGGTTAAGTGACCCCTCCTTAGCTCTATTTCACTAGGTCCTAAGATCTTACTAATCCTTATTCACTAGAATTAATCCTGCCCCTCTACACTTAGCTCTTTAGGAAAGGTCCCAATTCTTGTGGAAATAAACAAGGATTTTCTATTCCCATGTTGAAATAATCCTGGCTTACAAGGTACCAACAAATCCATACTACCTGATTTTAAATGTAAGTACTTATTTTTTCAAGATAAAGGGCAAAAATTATCAGACTTTTCAAATTAATTGGAAACATGATACAATACAAACTAGATGTGGAAGACGCTAGAGGCTCCAGACATCGTGTCATGGGCATAGGATGGTGAGGAAATTATAACATTTATTCTTTTTGAGCTTTTTAGCCCCAAATTGGCACAGATTAAACACAAAAACATACAAATAAATACATTTGTACACAGTTAAGAAGTACAACAAAGAAAAGTGGTGGATGCTACAAGAAATCATGACTGGGAAGAAGGTCCTTGTAAGGTGGGGATGGGATCACAGCTCTAAAGAAGTGGCATTTGAGAAGGAATCTAAGTGTAGAGTGGAAGAAAGATCCGTGTGTCGAGGGAAGGACACAGGCAAAGGTCCTAAGACATGGAAAAAGTTGGCCACATGAAGCAAATGAAAAGAGACTAACGCACACTAAATGGGGCTGAAAGGGTCTGGTCAAGGGACAGACCTTGAACACCAGGTTATAGGGTTGCTAAAAGAAGGAGCAATAGTGAAAAAAAATGGTCAGGTCCAATTTATACCATTATATATGTAATGGCAAGATTACACACCATGAGGGCACACTGCAAAGCCTAAACAAAGCACACCAGGTTACAGTTCAGTAGTATTAGTACTGTTAGGCCCTTCCAACATGTAGCATCAGGCCACACTGCAAAATCTAAACAAAGCACACGAGGTTACAGTTTAGTACCGTGTTTCCCTGAAAATAAGACACTGTCTTATATTTATTTTTTCTTAAGAATACACACTAGGGCTTATTTTCAGGGGATGTCTTGTTTTTATTAAGTATAATACAACAATCTACATTTATTCAAATACAGTTAAGTCATCTTCTTCTGGAACCTGACAGGGGGAGCTGACCTTGTTGGTGGAGCTGGTGCTAGTGATGCATGAACTCCTTTCCCCTAGGCATTCACACATACACAAAAGAATGCCTGCCACTGCAGTTATCACACATCCACTTGCTCAAGTGCAAACAGCTTGGAGAAAGGAGCTGTGGCAGATAAAAGGTATTCTAGTCTTCTTACTGCTCCAAGCAGAAATGCATGGATAATGGATGGATAAGAACATCACTAGGTCTTATTATCGGGGTAGGGCTTATATTTAACAAATGCATAAAAATCCTGCTATGGCTTATTTTTTGGTAGGTCTTATTTTGGGGAAAACACAGTTCTATTAGCACTTTTAGCCCCTTCCAACATGTAGTATCAGGCCACACTGCAAAATCTAAACAAGCAACACCAGGTTACAGTTTAGTCTATTAGCACCATTAGTTCCTTCCAACATGTAGCTGCTGTCACGTGATGCTCCCTCCTACTGTCAGTTCAGTTCTTTGCCAGATCAATGAAGAATAAGGAACAAAAAGCTGGCCAAACATCATTGCAATATGTTGCACTGTTTCATGGAATTATTAGAAAACTGTCTAGAAGTTACCAAAGGGTGCTGGTGCTCAGCAGAAACTGTTGAATCTGCAAGGACAGATTCTTATCTTGCCTAGTGTCACATTTCCAAGTCTAGAGATAGTATGTGGCACATAATAGGCACCAAATAAAAATGCTTTAAATTAAGTTGTGAATAACGCTACACAAATCACATCTTTTTAGTCACTACATACAACTAATAGATTAAAAATTAATTATTGAATAAAAGTATTTATAAATGAATGAGCAAATGGATGACCTAAGTATTAGGAGAAAGGTTCTTAACATAAAGCAAATCTGATTTTAAATTTTGGCTTCTCCAGTTACCACTTCTTGTAAATTGCAGTTTATGTTCCCTGATAGTTCACTCTGTGTTGGGATTAGACTTTATCATTCATCGCCAGGGCGGGACGAGCTGCTGTGGTGTTCTCACTGAGACTTAGGAGTCATTGGATGGCTGACCAGTGACCTCTCCTCTGAGGATAGTATGTCCTCCATGGAGCGGCCTCTTTCAGCCGGCACTCTGCAACGTGAGAACATATGTGACACAGAGCAAAGGCTGACCACAAAACGCGAATGTGTGTTGTGATAAGCTCCTAAAACAATTTGGTTGTTTATTTATGCCTCACAAAGTTAGAAAAAAAACCGATTAATGCAATAGTTGTTTGCTGTTAGCCACTTAACAACTGTAAACCTAAATTTCCTATCTGTAAAATGGGGATACTGTGCGTCTACTTTACAAAGTAAATATTGAGATTTATGAGAAAACAGAGTGGCTGCACTGTCCCGGACACTTGATACATGGTCTAAAATGTAAGTCCCTAGCGTCTTCACAGCAACTCTTCCTCTCTTCACTTATTTGAAATGAAAAAGCTCTTCCCAAGCTCAAACTTTCAAACTGTTGCTTTATTTATTTCTTTTTTCGTGGACTATCTGCTCTGATTTAAGCTAACTCCATTTAGGAAACATCTATTACGGGCAACATTCTTTGGCAGGTCTTGTACCTACAAAGCATTATTTTCTCATTCATGTTTTCCAGTTGAAAAGCAAAACCATGACAGAAACAAAATTCTGCAGGACAGGGACATAGGTTTCTGGCCTAAAGCAAAAGTCTGCCACCAAACAAAAGGCTGATTCCAACCAGTGTTTTAATTAGGGGGTTTAAATATGAGTTCACATAATCAGACCCAGTTAGTGTGCCAGACAAACCAACCAATCCAGATATTCTGACTACAGGACTGGGTTGCTTTAGACTAATATCAGTATTGAAATGTATAAGAAAACCCCAATGTTATTGTCAATCAAAGAGGAGCTTATTAAATATAGTATTAGAAATGTATCCAAGCTGCAGAGGGAGGACTAGTATTTCCCAAACGGTGGTGCTCTTGAAGACCACCATCTCTGATTACTGGGGTTAAAAAACTCACATCTGCAAGTGTTCCCATTATCATTTCAGATTCTTACATTATTTTAAAATGTCACTGTTATATTACTTTATTCCTGAAATTTTTACTGTAGCATGTAAAATTTATACAAAATAAAACATATATATCCTAGGTGTTGAGTTTGATGTATTTTTACTCATTTAACTCAATTAAACATACCTTGCCCTCAACACCAAAAATAAAATGTGAAAAAATTCTGCCACCTGACAAAGCTCCTTATTTTTGCTCAGAGATAGCTACTTTTTGATTTCTGTCAACACAGTTCGTATTTTCCTCTTCTTGGGCTCCATATAAATGGTATTATACACAATGCTTGTGTCTTGATGTGCGTTTACATATGTTTGTGTGTGGTTTATGAACCTCATCATATTTTTGAAATTCTCTTATGTTATTATGAATAACCCCAGTTTGTGCCTATGAAGACTATTCCAAAATATGAATAACCAAAATTTTCACCCATTCCCCTGTTCATATACATGTATATGTATATATAGATTATTTCAAGTTTGGACTATTATGAATAAGAATATTATGACATTCCTA